>JAZHYW010003760.1:0-38144 GCA_037355805.1 Ixodes ricinus | reverse complement strand
CAAGGCGGCACAAAAACTCGGTCCTCCTACTCGTCGGGTTCTTGTGTTATCCGTGGGTGCGTGCCAGCTGATCGCACTCTCTGGTTTCAAGCGCGTCCACGCTGTAAAATGTTTTAAGGACACTAAAGAAGTCTAATTCGTTAATTTGTTTGCTTTTGTTTCTTAGTTTGTGCAGCCAACACCAGATGGTATTGGCTGCGCCCGCGCGAAGCTCTCACCATAAAGGCCAACACAACCTGGTGCAGCGCGGAAAAGACGATAAAAAACACCGAGTTCCCGGCCCCGCCTCGAGGCGCCGCTGAAACTCGTGCCTCCTAAAGTCCCTCGACACTTCCTTTACAAGTAACGACAAACAACAGAAATGACAAAGCACATTCCGCTAGAACAAAATGGTGGCATTCAGTTCAAACCTCTGCTGTGCGCCGCCATTCGCTTCCTAAAAGCTGCGCCGCCACGCAGTAGGCGCTTCAAAGAATGTCACTACTTGTTGGACGCTCTTATCTAGGGACTTTAGGCCTTACGGAAGGTGCGTGCTGGAGTGTTTCCGGATGGAGTGGTCGTAAGTATAGAGTAGGTCGTGACATGTATATGCTTGTGGAAGAAAAGAGCGTTGGCGCGGCCCAGGACTCGCGATGGGGGACCCCTCGATTGCTGCGCCTGCTTGGATTAAGGTGTGCTTCGTCTGCGTTTAGCCTGTCTCGTCCACCGATCCCCCACTCACGTCAGCGAAACGTGTGCCTCGGTAGCGAAATATTTGCGGATTGCGGACGAACATTGGCTTGTGGAAGGGGCAGAAAGCGCATTTTTAACTCGTACGTGGCTGCACAATGTCGTTTCAGATGGCGAAACCAGTCGAGGTCGCAGCACCAAAGAAAGACAGCCTCCGTTTCTTCACGGAGGGCAAGCCCACCGACGTTGAGTTTCTGGTGGGGCTTGACTCGGACCCACCCAAGAGCTTCAGGGCCCACAAGATGATTCTCGTCATTCGCAACGAGGTCTTCAGAACCATGTTCTACAGTAATCTGCACGATAAGGACCAAGTTCGCGTCACCGACCTGCATCCGGATGGATTTTCTGCTCTCCTCAAGTAAACGATAATAGCCCTAATGCTAACAATCATAATCTTAATCCTCACACCTATTTATCTACGCAAATGCATCATCTGTCCACGTATATACCCATGTGCCAGGTCACATGGGCCACCCGGAAATCTGTTTACCGTTAGTGCCTTTTCGGGGCCGTTCGCCGCTTTTAGGATAAAATTCTGCGGTCTGTGCGTCCTTTTAGTGCCCTCGCTGAGCCCAGAGGATTGGTGTATTCCCATCAAGATGAACTGTTTGCCCAGTCAATTTCTAGAATCTTTATTTTAGCGATAATGAAGCGGCCCGTTAACATTTGAGACTTGTCAACATTTCTATTTATTTTGAAGGATGAACATCTAGTGAGGGAACCGTTGTCTGCAAGTTTCAAAAACACTGGAGATCCGGATATTTTTTTTTGAACTTGAGTAAATTGGAATGCAGCAAAATGAACCTCCAAATTTCGAAAAACTTAAAATTTAAAGGAAACAAATTCAGATAAACATCAACGTTTCGCTACAGTATAAAAAAGATTGCACAAAATAAACTTCGAAAACACGGAATCCTAAGCGCCGAGATACCGAGGGGAGGAGAGGATCGGAGCCCTCGGAGGCGTCAAAACGCCGAGCTCTGATTGGAGTGATTAGTGAGTAGGCCCATAGGCGCCGACTACGAGGAGCGATGCCGGCCACCCTCTCCCCTCCCTCCCCTTCTCCCCGAGCTCTTCGGAAAAGCAAGTACCATCGCTTCCGGAACCTCCGGGTCAGGGTGTAAGATAGACAGGTGGGGAAACGAGAGCCAAAATGAGCGACCGGATTGTGCCCCCCCGCCCCCCCCCCCGGTTTTCTCTTTTTCTGTGGCGCCATCTATGTGGAGCACCGCGAACTCTCACTCCGGGTGGGCGACCCATAGAGTTATTATAATGTTCGCTAGAGGTTCAACTGGCGCTAGTGTCTATGCGACTTCCGTGACGCAACTCGAAGCAGACAGCAACCAGGCTACTTTTGCGGTGCTCCTGTGCATTCCTATGGGAAAACGCGCGTGCATTTTGCCTCTTCGCCGAAAAATAACACGGAACACTTTGGTTATTTGGGTCGTACCAAATAGTATGTACCTTGATTAACACTGTGAAAGTGTAATTGCTTTAGTTAGTGCGATTTTCTTTCATCAGTGAACGATGTTTAACTTCGCTACATTTCAGTCGCAAAGGTGCTGTTCCGCAGCAGGTCTTTAAAACAAGCAACGATTCGAAGCAAAATTACAACAATGAAAGGAATATAGAGTGTGTTCAAGGCTCGCCAGCATTCCGGTGACGCTTATCTATTGATAATATGCCAGTCCTGTCACTGTATGAAAATGACCCCGTCGTGCATGAGCGGATAAAAACATGCAAAACGAAGAGAATAAAGTCCGTGGGCTATGAAAGGTGTGTCTTCGTATTGTTTCCTCTGCCGGGCAGCTTTTATCGGGCACTTGTTCTCAAAGACTTCAAGCGTGCGGGCGATATTTTGAACGTAGAACAAGCAGCACGCTCAGAGCAGAAATAATAAAGCGGTACTTACTTCTTTAAAATCGGAATAGATTACGTGGCTTTCAATTCTATTTTGATCCTACATGCACGTGTAGTTACTGATCTAGCACTGCGTAGTCTTTGCCGTCTTTCTTAATTTCCAGATGTTCTTCTGTTCCGTTTGGCACGTATATCCCCCACGCTGAAAAGCGCCGACGTCGTGTTCGCGCTAACAGTGTCCGACAGTGCACAAAAATACACGTACGAAGCCGTTTTAGCACCGTTTGTAATGCGATGAATTCAGCGGCATGCCGGAACGACAATTATTTCGTCGGCCTGACTGAGAAATGTTCCAAGCTACCTAGTACGTACGAATTATTTGGGATATTTGATCTTATGATCGAGCGCAGGGAGAAAATGCACTCACTTTTTGCCTTAGAAATGCATTGCCGGAAGTCAATTTTGGACTGGTTGCTGTCTGCTTCAAAATGCGTCAGCACACTACCGCCAGTTGAACCTCTAGCGTATATTATAGTAACCTCGCAGCGACCGGTGGCGACCGGCTAAACTGAGGGAGATTTTTTTCTTCTTCGCCGCAGCGCCATCTGTCGCAAATCGGGGGTACCCGCAAGCAGACGAGTACACAATCCGACACGGCGCTGCGGTACGCCTCTATGGGCCGTTTCCCCACCTGTCTATCTTACACCCTGCTCCGGGTGCACCTCATTAATCTCATCTGTGCGCCCTGGTGCCCGCACATATCGATAGCTGCCGCCCAGTGGATACATAATATGTTGTCCACTCACCAGCTTTCGTCACTCAAGTGACCAGTGCTGGTGAGTGGACAAATTTTTCTAACTATTTGTGCAGTCCTGTTCGAAGACCCTACGTAGTATTCGCAAATACGATAAAGGCTAGTGCTGGGAATTCCTTCAAAAGCCACTGGAAGCAGTTGCGAATGACGACAGTGGCACCTCTAGCGGACCTGCAGCCTGCGGAAGTAGACGACATAACACGTCTTGTAAGCCCGATTTTGTTTTTCCCAAACGTTCAAACAATTCATTACGGCCAGTGCGCTTAACCACGGACTTCACTGATCCCAACAGAAATGACAGCCAAATTGTAGGCAGTGGCGGATCCGAAGGAGGGGGGGGGCGACGGGGGCAACCGCCTCCCCCCCACCCCCATACAAAGTCGACCCCCCTCCCTCCCCCTCCTTGGAGGGCAATTTGACATGGGTGGACCCCCGTGCACAAGAAATAATGGGAGAATACTATCCTTAAAAATTTTCCACCCGCCCCCCCCCCCCCAATAAAAAAACGGAGTTCTGGATCCGCCCCTGATTATAGGGCCACAAGAGCAGACATTTGTGTAGGTATGCATGCCGTCACCACGCTTATCCTACGTTATCCAGGGGATTCCACACGTTTGGGACGTCTCTCGAAAAAGACGTCCCAAACGGCGGGCGGGCGGGTCCCCGGGAAATTGAGAACTTTACGCCTATGGGCTGACCTAAAGCTAGCTGCGTTTGTCTTCAGTGCACTCATCGAACGCGTTAAAACTCGGAACGCAGCAGTCCGCGGCATTTGGCTTTCCCATTGGAACGCGTTCGACCAGTGCAGTGGAGACAAAGGCACCCCCTAATCACTCCAACCGAAGCTCTGCGTTCTGACGCCGCCCGCGCGCTCTCTTCTCCATCTCCCCGTTTCTCGTCGTCTGTTGCAGGTTAAGATACCAGGACAAACTTCCCCTCCACAAAGCCTCTTCCACTCTTTCCACTTTATTCCAGGCTTGTACAAGATACTCACTAAAAGTAATTAAGTTAAGTTACTGAGAACCACGAAAAATAGTTGCTGAGTAGAGTACGGAATACTCAAATTTGTAAAGTAATTGAGTAAAGTACAAAATACTTAAGTATTTAAGTTAGAGTACTAAATACTGACGTTCGAAAGTATTTGCAAGATACCAAGTTACTCACAAAAGTATTTAAGATACAGTAACTTGAGTAGAGTATTTAAGTTACGTACAACTCTGCTTTATTCTGATGGCTCGTAACCAGTGTCGGACAAAATACTCGATAAAAGTATTTAAGTTAAGTTACTAAATACCTGCTTCATAAAGTATTTAAAATACTACTCAAGTTACTTTCACTGTAAAGTATCTTGAGTAGAGTACAAATACTTAGAAATGTAATTCAATTACTTTTGAAGATACTTCCGCATTGCGTAATTTGTATCGACGTCAGTGACAACGACAATTATACAGCTGCGCAAATCTGGGTTACCAGAATGGTTTATTAGCACGCAACAACACAAAACGGAAAAAGAAAAAAAGTATCGTAGGGCTATTTTATGCAGTCCAACTATAAGGAGCAGGATATTGTCACGAATGACAAATGATGAGGTGGCGAATAACTGAAGAAACTAAACGTTTAATGGGGCGAACTTGTGCACAAAACGAAATAGAGAAAGGCTAGCGTCGCAGGCGTCGATGTTGGCGAAACAGCAGGATCGAGCGCTGGGGCGAGATTGACTCCGGCTTGCCACGAGGAGCCCCTTTAGTACACGCGTGGGCTTCTGGAACATTCGACGTAGAAAGTTCGGCGCATAGAACATTCGTAACTCGATCAGACGACAAGGTTCTCGAACTTACGAGAATGTCAAGTTGAAAGAATAAATAAAAAATCAGCAGAACCCATCCTTTGGGAATGATTATCTACGTTAATGCGAATAGCATCAAACGGTGCGGAGTTATGCGCGTTCGTCAGGTGGCCGGCACACTCTAGATACGCCAGCCCACTCTTGAGGCGATTCTAAATTTGTTGACACTTTCACAGCCCTGCGCACGATCTCCGCAGCCCAGCACGTGCGTTTGTGTCACTTAGGAAGGCGAGCAAAGCACGCGCCATACGCACAAACACTCAAAATGGTACCGACCAGACTTTCTGGCGTCTCAGCTAGTCTCAACCAACGGTACTTTAAACGGTTGTTTATATCTTTACCATAGGACGCGCTTTACAGCGCTGTCACAGCTACTGGTGCGCGCGCGTTCCATGCACGAGGGCTCATTCCGCTCTCGTGAGGCTGAGCACGGCCGCTACATCACCCTCTCCCGAGCGCGGGAGAGGGTGAGCTAGCAGCCGTGCTCAGCCTCACGAGAGCGGAATGAGCCCTCGTGCATGGAACGCGAGCGCACCGGTAGCTGTGACAGCGCTGTAAAGCGCGTCCTATGGTAAAGATATAAACAACCGTTTAGAGTGCGTTGAATGACTGCCTTCATAGCTCTGTGGTTAGCGCGTCTGCCTGCTGATCAAAGGGTCAACGGTTCGAATCCCAGCCGGCGCCGGTCTTTTTTATTTATTTATCGACCCGCGGCGTAAGAGGTTAGATAGCCAGATAGATAGATACATGAGACGAAAAGTGCGTGAAGTAGCCAAAGAATGCTATTCGCATTAAAAAAGCGCGTCCGCTCCTCTGGTATCGAACCCGGAGCCTCCGCGCGAGAGCCAAGCGCGGTAACCACTCAAAATCACAAAATCACTGATAGATGTTACACTATTTCTGGGCAAACGAGAAAGAGGTTATTGGAGAGGAGATCAGACTGTGGCGCCCCAAGCGGTTAACTTTAGAACTATATGAATGGGGACAACAAATACAATGACTGAGCGCTCGGCTGACTTAACTGAACGCGGCGTCAGCGTTCGGCTGGAGTTCGTGTTCTCCGGTGAGGAGGAGGAAGGGCTCTTTTGTTACCACTCCGGCCTGCATAAACAATGCAGCGTGCACGGTGCCCAGCTCAGCACGAAAGCCCAAGTGGGTGAAGCTCGCATCCTCTGACGCCTGCTTTCGGGTGAGATTCGGCACTTAACATTACTTCACTAATTGTTGGTATTTTTACATTACACTGTGCCCCGCGCTCTATTAAAAAAATGACAGTAACATGCCTGCAAAGCCTGTGGGCATGTGCACAGGCCTTGTGTTGGGTAAACACCGAGGTGGGGGGGGGGGTTACAAATGGGTCAGAGCGCCTCGCCAATAGTGACATCGTTGAATATCACATCCTGCGTCGCACCTTAGACGCATCGTTTAACTACAATCCATATTCTCTATATGGGGAGTTCACTATAAACGAACTTGGGATACGGATATGAGTCAATGGATAACAAAGAGAGCCCACATAATAGCCACAGCAGTGGTCGCACCTTCTTCATGGTACGTTAAGAAAAGCACTCAACGTTGGGGGACACTTTGTTGGCATTTTGAGAGATCATCCAGCTCCTAGTTCGTTTCCTGTACTGTTCTCTGCTTATCAATGTTCGCTTACAGACAGTGTTCGCGAGAGCAATAGGTGACGGACTGACGACAAAAAGAAAATAAACAAAAGAAAACCTCGACGTTTTGCGCTAGCGAAGTCAAATATACAAAAAGCAAAACAAAAATGTCCTTTTGTGTGTGTGTGTGTGAGTGTCCACTTCTCATTTTCTTCTATTTGTTATTTTCTTGACGCTCAAGTCTGTATCGTTGTCGTACGTCGTTTCACGGGAGTTGCGCGTTGCGCCTCAGGGTGGCATCGTTGCGCCTCAGGGTGGCATCTTTACTTCCGTAAAACGGCACCTTTAGTTTGAGGATTTTTTTGGGGGAAACTATGGAAACAAAAGGCGCTTTTGGGAAGGCGAGGCGAAAACCTTCATTGTATGAACTTTGGGCGGAAATGAGTCACAATCGGCAAAAAACATGTTTTCACGAGCTCAATCAAAGTCACCGTATCTAATCGGAGCTAGCAACAGGATTTGGTTGCTCGAAAGAATGTTCACGTTTGCTCGTGCCACGCCCACGCCACTTTATACCGAAAAACTCGGAAAATGGCGGAATGTCAAAAATGTATTCGAGATAATGAGTACAGGATACTTAGAATTGTAATTAAAATAGGGTATCAAATACTCTCGATCAAAAGTATTTGCAAGATACCAAGATACTTTAAAAAGTGTTTAAAATACAGTACCTTGAGTAGAGTATTTGAGATAGGCACAAGTCTGCAGTCGTAACATCAAGAGCCCCCCCCCCCCCCCCCCAAAAAAAAAAAAAGCGACCGTCGCAGTAGAGGAAGTTTTTTTTGCAAACGCATTTTCAAATGGACGCACCTCCGTGTCTTGTGGGGATGGTGAGCTTTTGCCGGTACCTTCTGGTACCACACAACTTTGCATTTGCGGAAACGCAGTAAACGTTTTAGCTCGCAATTGAAAAGTAGCGAAAGAGTAACGTGCGTTACTTTTTGTCGGTAACGCGTTCCTTTTATTTTCAGGTAAGGTAGGTCGCTAACGCGTTCCTTTTATTTGCAAGTGACGAGTAACCTATTTCGTTACTTTTTTTCGGTAACGCCTACAACAATGGCTACGCCCGACCGCGTTTTCTTTTTTTTCCCCTTCGTTTTTTCGGCCCTGCGAAGCCGACGAAAAACTCGCACGCCGCACAAAGACCGAGTCAAGCACTTCGACGTTTGCACCTTTTTCAAGCTCTTACCAATTCTCGTTCGTAAGACGAGCGATGTCTTCAGCCGGGAGAAGGAGCGACGACACGGCGACGTCTTCGTGCGAATCAGCTTGGTGGTCGGGCGTGTCGTACGGAATAAGCCCTAATTGTTTTGATCGGTAAACGAGTTTAGAGCGCAGCGTTTAGTTAGGTGCCCGTTTCCGCGTTTCGCGGAGTCGCCGTCGGCGTAACCGCCCCGCTTTATTTAGCGGAAAATTGAATAGGTGTTAAGGTCACGTGATGCCAATTTTCCCGCTAAATCTAGCGGGGAAAATGACGTCACATGATTTCGTGTCGCGTCACCCATGAACAAATACAGTTTCTCCGCTAGATTTAGTGGGGGAACTTAACCCGCTGAATTTAGCAGAGAAATTTTCGCTAAATTTAGCGGGGAAATATAACGGGAGGTGGAAAGGAGGAGGAGGGGAGGGTACGGAGGAGGAGCATACCCTCCCCTCCTCCTCCTCATGAGCTGCGCTCTAATTTCGCATTACAGAGAATTGTAAACGTCTTTAATTTTTTTCTTTGAAAGCTTTACAGATTCGCCGGTGCCGCGAATCAAGAGTTCTGAAGTAGAGGTCCCACGCCCGTCGTCCGCCGCCATCGCTTAGCCCGCTTCGTTTAGCCGTCCAGCCCATGACTCCGCGATTCGACGCCATCTTGAGAACTGTACGCAGAGAATTAATTTTATTTAAAGAATACTGCGACCCACATCTGTGAGCCATAGCAGGGGTGGTTGCATATTGACTTGGTGCGATGTGCTTACGAGCACTTTCTCTTGGCAGAAGCGACCGCCTCAACAAAAATATCAAGTGACGGAAGGGTTACCATATCGCAGGCTTGTACAAGATACTCACTAATAGAAATTGGCATCATATATTTTTTTTAATTTTTAATGTGGAGTGTTTGCCTTTGATGACCGTCCACTTTGATCATATTTGGTGTGTGCGTCCGAAGTTCAAACCACAGAGAACGGCACATGACCACGGGGAAGAGTGGGCGTGACTCATGCCGGCCAGTTCTCGGTCGGTGGTTTTCGGCCGGAAAGAAAACGAATTTCGAGCCGGACTTTCATGTGTAATGTACAAATACAAACCTTGGCGAGCATAAATAACCTGACAGTGTCCGGGCAGCTCCTAGCCTTCGCTGCGGTACAACGTAAAGTGAAACGGAGTATGGGGTCTTTTTAGGCGACCCTAAAGAAAATTGCATTGTTTTCTTAATATGGTAATATTACCCGGAGTTGCCCTTTCAAAAGCGTTAGTTTCCACGCTGCACAGCAAACACGCGGCCCTGACGTCGCGTCACTGCGGGGGCGCTGCTGTCGGCGCATGTGCAATCGCTTCCCTTAAAACCAATCTGGTTTCTGCGCAAGCGCAATGCCCATACACCGGTTGTGGGCAAACGCGGACTTGTTTGTAAAACAACGCGTTGGTCTATAGGTATACATCAACATTTCTTAACTCCATCAATGTCTGTGCTCGCCCGCCAGCACTTCTGGATACCTCCCGTATGTAATACGGCAATATCATCATTAAGTTCATCACCCTCCGTCTCCTCTTACCACGTACTCCAATTCGCACTCCTTCCAGGTACCTCTACAGCCAGGAGGCCACCTTTGTCAGCGTGATGGAAGCACTGCACACGCGAACAGCCGCCGAGAAGTACATGGAGTCAGAGCTCGTGGAAAGGTGCCACATGTTCATTAGAATTTCGATGCAGCCAACCGACGTGTGCGACGTCTTGGAACACGCCGCAAAGAACGGCAACCTCCCAAACTTCGACGACCTTATCAACAGGTTTCTGGAACTCAGGGGTCTTCAAGTCCTGGAGTCGAAGGCGTTCATCGCCGCGTCGAAGGAGACCGTCCTCGGATTACTGAAGAACCCTCGGCTGTCCGTCACGGAATACAACGTTATCAAGTGTGTCTACGCTTGGGCGATTGCGCGTTGTCGAACAGAGAATGGCGTACCTTCCAACTCCGTTCTCCAGCGGACCATGAGGCCATTCCTGCCAGAGCTTCGATTCCTGACGTTGTCTCCACTGGAGTTCGTCGAAGGTCCAGCTACGTGGAACATCCTGACAGAGTCCGAGACGCTGGCTGTTCTCTGCAACATCGTAAAACACGGCTCGAAGAAGTGGCCAGTGGGCTTCTGTGCTAGCATGCTACATGCTAGTCAGGAGGGATGAGGTGTAGCCACACAGTCGACCACCAAGGTTGAAGTTGCTCCGTGTGGTTGTCACACCGCTTTGTGGGCAGTGAACAACGCGTTCATCTGAGCCCTCACAATCGTTTTTCTTCATCACGATTATCGAACTGTGTTGGGAGTGGAACTCATTTTTGACCGACGCCCACGTGTAAACGAGCGTCTGGATCTGTTTTGAAATCTCGTTCATCAATTTTCAGTTTTTGTAATTTATTTATTTAATTAGTTCCAATACCCCCAGGAAAAGGGTAGAATATAAAAAAGTACAAAAAACAAACACGACAATAAAGACCTGTTGTGAAAACAGCCTTGTAGGTTTTCCTCAGCTTGTTTGCCCAGAATTGTACATTTTTTACATCATGTTTGTGCGTGCGTACGTGTTCTCCCGGTGTCATTTTTCCAAATACCAGTTTCTCAAAACAGAACCTACATTATTATTAACTCTATAGAAAAATTTACATTGACAAAACAGTCTAGTTTTTTTATTTTTTTTTTATGGGTCGGTGGCTTTTGGCATTGAAGATGAGCTAAGCCGTTTCCTCTCAATTTGACAAGAAATGTAATGGGGAGGAAAGAGGAACTTGCATTTAAGAGGACGATAAAAAAATTTAATTAAAAAGCCGTAATTTTTTTTTAAAATTATAGTAGAAGTGCTAGAGAAAGATCGAAAGGTTATTTTCTATAGCATTGTCGAAGAGAGGAGGAGTGCGCTTGACTAGCTTTAGTGGGTGCTGAACAAATCACTACATGGCAAGCAAGTGTTCCCAAATGCCTCTTTGGCGCTGAGGAATTCGAGAAGAGGCACGCCAATAAAGGGCAACACAGGGAACGCGCGATGAGGAGGCAGCAGCGCCGCCATTGGTTGACGTCGGGGGTAAACAAAAGCACGTGGGTGCATTTGGCGGGTAACCAGGCTCTAGAGCCGTGCAAGGAGCAGACGAACTTGCAAGGCGTAAACTTGTTCACCTAAGGCCCCCTGATAAAATGCACGCTTCGCTTAATGCCCTCATGTGCTTGCGGTCGTCTTGCAAGTGGCGCCAGTGCCTCGTGCGGACCTTGCAAGCAAATGGCGGCTCAGCACTGAATTGAACGGCCCTTGAAAGCGAATGGCGTCGGAGCACTCGCTCCTAACACGTGGCGCGCGGTTGCACAACAATGGCTACCGTTAACTGTAAAAAAAATTGGGTTGTGGGGATATTTATACAGCGTGTAGTTGGCCAGCCATTTAAAGTTGCGACGAGTCACTCGCTGTAGATGAGCAATTTAGGCAGTGCAGTACAACCGCTAGTCTGGGGTCTTTAACGTGCACCACGCAGTAGTGATACACGACCGCACGCCGGTACGATGCTCATCCATATCGAAACGGGCGGTAACCGGACAAAAGCTCACCGCACAAAAGCTCACCGGACAGAAGCTCACCGGACAAAAGCTCACCGGGCAAAAGCTCACCCGTTTTTTGACAGACCCGGACGAAAGCTCACCCGTTTTTTGACAAACCCGGGCAAAAGCTCACCTCGATTTTTTTTTTGCTACCCGGGCAAAACACGGGCTTAATTAAATTGCGGACGCGATGGACATTGGACCATTTTAGGAGAACTTGTACCCCATCCACCAATGAGTTGCGAATTTTTAAAAATACTTTGAAAGAACGGGAGCTGCGATTTTTGGAAAAGTACAAGACAGATGACCAATTTAGAAAACTGTGCAGGATTTTAGGTAGGCTCGCGTTCCTTCCACCACAGCTTGTTCCACAAGAACTAACCACCAGATAAAAGTCTACCGGTGACATCGGCTACCTGCTGGACTATTTTGATTGCACGCATGTCAACGGCCGCTTCCGTTATGCTTCTGTTCCATCTGCGGCGGCACCCAGAGCGAATTCTTCCCTTCGCCTGAGTCTGCGCCGACGCCGACCGGAGTTTCCCCTCGTATGGTGGAATATGTACGACGCCATTCTTCAAGATGAAGACCGGATGAACAACACCTGCGAAGGATGGAGTACCGGGTTCCAGAAGCTCGTCGGCCACGCCCATCAAAGCGTCTTGAGGTTGATTGAATGCCTACAGCAAAATCAGGCGCTCGTTGCCACGGCACTGAAACAAGCCCGGAGAGGTGAGCCCACAGTAAAGCGGGTGCGAAAAACCACTCTGCGCCTGAAGAGTCGTCTTCAAAATATTTGCGAGGGCTTGCATGTACATCGAGATCTACCAAGACTGCTGGAGCTAGTAGGGGACTGCATTCGCTTCTAACCAATCGATAAATAAACTTGTTTCTATTAAAACCAATAAACCATGCGCCTGTCAGATTTAATTTATCGTTGCCTTTTTGTGTCGCACGCATGCACTTAAGTTGTCCGCACTCGTGTTAAGACCAACATGAAATTTTCTCGTGGTGAGCTTTTGTCCGGGTCTGTGAAAGAAATGGGTGAGCTTTTGTCCGGGTCTGTGAAAAAATGGGTGAGCTTTTGTCCGGTGAGCTTTTGTCCGGTGAGCTTCTGTCCGGTGAGCTTTTGTCCGGTGAGCTTTTGTCCGGGATTCGAAACGGGCAGGGGTGGGGATTGAGCCCAGGATCCCTGGGTTCTGCAGCGCGAGCGCGAGCTTTCGCTCCACGTGCTCCGAGCTGGTGTGCGCTAGCCCACTCGGCCACCGATCCCCCCACACCGTTAACTGTAAGAAACGCGAATCGTGAGCTTTATTGAGTTCGGCGAATTTTTGTTTTTAAGAGGGCGCGGTACCTCTATTTATTCGTCCGTTTCAGACACCAGATGGCGCGCGGCTCGCGACATGGTTGAACGCGCGAATTCTAGATGGCGCCAGTATCGAAGTGTGAAAGGGCCCGCGGTAGCCGCTGCGTGAAATAGATCCCCGAAACGTGTCGTGTGACGCTGTTCTCCGGCGGAGGAAGATTCTCCCTCCCTCGCGCGCGCTTGGTATGTCTCTTGTCAGTCAGCTCAGTGTGGCCGAGTCCGGCCTCTGCGCTGTGTGATGCAGTGCATGGCGCTCGTTTCTGTTCGGAGGTGGGAATAAAAAATGTCGGTCCCCTTTTTTACGAGGCTCGGTTTTATAGCTTGGGTTTTTATTTCAAGTGACGTACAGTACCACCTTTTCGAAATCGTATACTTTGCGGTGAGCGAATGAGAGTCATGTTAGCATTTTATTTTGGCCAGCACTACACGTTGAATGAAGACCTTGGGCGGCGACGTAAACATGTGTTGCTCCCCAAATTGTGTCCAAGGCGCGCAGTGACAAATGGAAATGATATTGAAGGCGTGCGACCGTCGGTTGGTAATTGCGTGCGTTAAATTCACCTATTCAGTCTAACCATTTCTGCCAATGTCTTATCTGTTTCGACAAATGACATGGTCGAGTCTATTGATAACCTTAGGTAGACTGCACCTACGGAGTGTGCGGGCTTCAGATAAATTTGCTTCGTTTGTATGAATTATTAACTGTTTTCTCTTTTCCCTTTTTGGTGCTATGCAAAAATCGCTGAGATGTTATGGTAGCGTTGTGTGGCGGCGTTTTGCACGCTGACTCGCTATTGCATTCGCTGTGCACAGTACGTGTTCAGATGAAATGTGTCAAATCGTATTTCCGATCGATATGATAGATTTACTTTGCTACAATGTTAATTATATTTTCCTGATTTAAACTGGTCTGTCCCTGGTCTGAGCCTAAGTTCAAATTCGAGGGTGCAGACGGACTTGGCGTCGTAACAGCCGTAATGCGCAGAAAGAAATTAGTACCATGAAAGAAAAACAAAAGGATACGAGGCGGCTCGGTGTTATAGAAGAAATGAGTGTACAAAATATGCCATCGTACGTTTTCTTTTTTCTTGTTGAACGTTCTGCATCGTTGTGAAACTCTCAAGGTACCAGCTAAGACAACGAGCTGGCGTGAAATTTCATCGAGCGGAAAACGAGTGGCACTTTCGCCATGTGCTTTCATTTCGATATGGCGCAAAATGTGCGCGACATGGTAGCAGGTAAGGGAGCAAAATTTAGATGTTGGGTCTGGAAAACCGCCAGACTCAGCCCTGTTGGGGCCATCTCTCGGTAGTCAATACGTCAAAGGTATTGCGCGTCGAACTGTACGTGTGAGTTATTCATTTGAGCGAAACCTTGATTTCGCAAAACTATTGTGCGTTACAAATATGCATCGTGTTGATCAGCAATAACTATACCCTATCTCACTAGCTGCGCGCAGTACTTGGAAGCCACGAGCGAGAAATAAATGAAAGTTGCTTTTGTAGGACAATCGAGACGTGGAGACACATAAAAGAGAGTCCCGGAAAAAAAGAGAGCTAACCCTTCCCCTTCTCTTCAAGTGTTGGGTTACGCTGTCAATCCTGCACCTTTGGTAACGACGAAAATGACGAAAATAATCCCTGTAGAAGGGGAACAAGAGGGACAAAGGACAAACATAAATCTCCAAACACAGCTAGGTGACTGGTGTCCGGGTTCGATACCCGGACCAGGCGGATTTTTCGGTCGCGCACCAGTCACCTGGCTGTGCTTGGAGATCTGTGTTTGTCCTTTGTCCCTCTTGTTCCTCTTCTCCAGGGATTATTTTCGTCATTGTCGTCCAGCTCGCTTGCACCTTTGCATTTAATTGCATCATAATTATAACCTTTGGTAAGACTGCGCGCACCCGAAATCGCCTTCTTCACGGAAAAACACGGTGGCCTTCAGAATCGAGGGGTGCTATGCGAAAGCAAGCGACATGTCACGGGAACGAAGGCGAGGTTGCACGGGCTTTGAAAATGCTAAAGTTGAGGCATGGCCGAGTTGGTACATACTTCGGAATTAAAAACAGCGCTGCGTCTGTGTCACTTCTTTGTCTGGTCCCCGTCTTTTCGCGCTGTTTTTAATTCCGAAGTTTGAAAATGCTCCTGACCGCAAAAACAACAAACCTTTTTTTCTTCTTTTTTGTCGAAGCACAATTTTTTATTCTTTCTTTTTTTCGTCCACCTTGATACCGCATCAACGCAAGCACTAAAATAAACAAAAAACAAAAATAGTACGCATACAATGACAATGCACCCACTGGGACCCCGCTTATGGCCTGAATGTCCAACGAGACTGAAGGTCCAACGAGTCTGAATGTCCAATCGGTCACGTGACAGCCGAGACGGAATGTACCACGAGACGAAAGATCCAATCGAGACGGAATGTCCATCAAGCCTGAATGTCCAACGAGACGAAAGGTCCAATCGAGATAGAATTTCCAACGAGCCTAAATGTCCAACGAGACGAAAGATCCAATCGAGACGGAATGTCCATCGAGCCTGAATGTCCAACGAGACGAAAGGTCCAATCGAGACGGAATGTCCATCGAGCCTGAATGTCCAACGAGACGAAAGATCCAACCGAGACGGAATGTCCAACGAGCCTGATGTTCAACGAGTCTGAATATCCAACGGATATAGAATGAACCTAGCAAAGAATTTAAAAGATATTTCTTTTTTCGAGTAGTAGGATTACTCATAGTTACGGCGGTGAAAAATGCGTTCGGTGGAATGGGGATCCGAACGTTTCGGTGCGGAGATATCGGTACTCGGTCGTTTCGGTACGTGATCGTTTCGGTACCGGGCTTTTTGATGCACGGCTATTTTGGTGTGCCGCTGAGCTTGTGCCGCTGACGTTGCCTCTGTGAAGTCCTCCAATTAAAATTAAAAGTTTGCTCGTGTATTTTGAAGACTTCATAAAACCCAGAAAATAATCTATTTATTCTTCGTTTTATATATCTAAATTTAAAGATAATTTCTATAATAAAAAAATGACGTGGAAAAGGTTACAGATGCTACAAGACCAAAGACCGAACTCGTTGACCATTGACAATCGGTCACGCGTTTACTTTTACTCGTTAATCGTGCTTATCCCCAGCCACAGTCTTCTTTACGTATTGTACGAGTTGCTGTATTTTCCTTATTGGTGTCCGTAGTCGCGCAAAGATGATGTCCCCCGCATGGAAGAAAGACGCCTGATTAAATTGTTAGTATTATTGTCAGGTCAAGTCGGTGTAGTATGTGTAATTACACTAAATTGCAATTTTTTTTTTTTTTTACAAAACGAAGGTGGAATTTTTAGGCATTTATAATTGGATTTTTCAGTCTCCAGAAACAAACATTTGATCCTCATATCAAAATCAGTGATAAAATACAACGTCCCTTCCATTAAGCCTCTGTGCAGGTGATGTCCTAAAGTGGTGAGCTTTTGCCCGGTGATTGTGTGGATGATTCGGCACATTGACGCTTATCGCGACGATTAGTTCCGCATGCTTCGGCCACCAATGCCATTGCTGTCGCATTGAACCATGTGTTAAGAAACAAGTAGGTATTCTTAATAATTAATACAATACTTTTTTTGGATTGGCTTCCGTCGTTTCCGCTCTGCCTTTTCTGGTCACATGGCATGCAGCAGTCGCACCGATACGCGCCAAGTAGCATACCGAGGCTGCGATCGGATTTCAACGGGTTGTAACTCTGTCACAGAGCCGGTGCGACAGTGCGACCGCCATTTATTCATATGCGCACATTACAAGTGCACATATAACCACAGGATCAGGAGGTCAGCCCCTTGCTCGGTCTTCCCAAATTCCATTATGCTAGAGTCGCGAGTGAACATATTCACGTAGAACCCGACTTTTTAATCTTGAACGACCCGGGTACGATTCACTATCGGACCCTTGTAAATTCTGAGAGCTGCATTTGTCATCCTCTCTTTTTTTGGAAAGAGGGTCTTAATGTTGACCCCCACTGTCCCCGGCGATCTACACACCCTACCCTAATCAACTCTTTTTGACAGTTCGACAAACGGGCACTTTCGCCCCATTCTCTATTCTGCAAATCGGCCTAGGGCGAATTGCCCTATTCGACGAATTGTCCTTCTTTCAGTTGTCCAGATACCAATATAATTTCGACGAATTGGCCGGATTCGCGGTGCAATACGCTTCCCCTACAAGAATAGAAAGCCACGTGGAACGATCTATTGTTATATTCACACAGGATCCAGGCTATTGGTACATCCGGGTGTGAACCTTCTGCTGCACGTCGAGGTGGATGCGTTCGCGTCCTTTATCGGCAGTTAAGCTCCCACGTACCAAGACGTCATCAACTACTTTGACAGGATCGCGAGCTTTGGAGTGCTTCCAGGAGCCAGTTAAATTACACGGGCTTCTGAAAACCACTATGCATGTCACATGCAAAAAACAATTGCGTACTGCGTGATTCCAGTAGTATCGCTCTATTCCGTGACATACAAACCTGCTGGCAGGGAATGCAAGGGTATGTAAACTACTGACAACTGCAGTGTGCAGTGAGTAGTTGTCAATTCCAAAGATAAACGAACAAAAATTTTAAAAATGTCCAATTCACATAACTGTTTTGCATTTGCTCATGAATTGTCGGGTCACACCCCAACCACCCTCGTGTATTTATAGGCGCGTTAGGTGTAGATTTTTTTTAATATATCTATATTAATATTTTTGAGTGGGCATGGCGGCACGACAGCAGTGCGCAACAACTCAATGATCACCATGTATTTTCAGCTCCTGCTTTCCTGCGTGCTGACTTCGGCCCGTGGAACGAGTTCTTGTCTTTTCGTGGGCCATACACCGCAGAAGAACACGTCATCATCGATACCAGGCACGTTCCTCGACACCAGTATGATGACTCCGAGACACGCCGACGCCATGGATCAGCCCCTTTTCATCGATGCCTATCACTCGTCACCGTCATCGACTCTGGCTCACCCTGGTGGCCAGATGGCCTGTATTTATACGCCGCTACACAACTTTTTCGCCAGTGGGCATGGCGGCACGACAGCAGTGCGCAACAACTCAATGATCACCATGTATTTTCAGCTCCTGCTTTCCTGCGTGCTGACTTCGGCCCGTGGAACGAGTTCTTGTCTTTTCGTGGGCCATACACCGCAGAAGAACACGTCATCATCGATACCAGGCACGTTCCTCGACACCAGTATGATGACTCCGAGACACGCCGACGCCATGGATCAGCCCCTTTTCATCGATGCCTATCACTCGTCACCGTCATCGACTCTGGCTCACCCTGGTGGCCAGATGGCCTGTATTTATACGCCGCTACACAACTTTTTCGCCAGTGGGCATGGCGGCACGACAGCAGTGCGCAACAACTCAATGATCACCATGTATTTTCAGCTCCTGCTTTCCTGCGTGCTGACTTCGGCCCGTGGAACGAGTTCTTGTCTTTTCGTGGGCCATACACCGCAGAAGAACACGTCATCATCGATACCAGGCACGTTCCTCGACACCAGTATGATGACTCCGAGACACGCCGACGCCATGGATCAGCCCCTTTTCATCGATGCCTATCACTCGTCACCGTCATCGACTCTGGCTCACCCTGGTGGCCAGATGGCCTGTATTTATACGCCGCTACACAACTTTTTCGCCAGTGGGCATGGCGGCACGACAGCAGTGCGCAACAACTCAATGATCACCATGTATTTTCAGGTGAGTAACAACGTGTCGTATTTCTGCAAACGAAGCGACGACATTTTTTTGTTCGTGCTGCCATGCCCCTGTGCCTGTTTGTCTATTGCGTACGAGTGTTTTTGCGTTTCGTTCCGTCTCCTTCTTTCGGGAGACGTTGAGTTAAACCCTGGTCCGGATGACCTAACTTTGCAAACTGTTCTTGATAAACTTGATGCAATGAACACATCCCTTCTTTCTGAAATCAGAAGTGTCCGCGCAGATCAGGAAACGGCGACCAAGTCTTTAGCTGAATTAAACTCGCGGGTCTCGGCAATTGAAGGCAATCTAAGCGATGTTAAAGCACTAAGGGACGACATCGCTTGTGTTAAAGAGACCGTGTCTAAAGCAACAACTAGCGTCGACCAGGTGCAGCTCCGCCTGGATGACGTAGAAGACCGCTTACGCCGAGAAAACCTTGTATTTCGCGGCATTAGCGACGCACCAGAGGAGACCTGGTCTCAATCGGAAGAAAAGGTTATTTCTTTGTGCAGCGAAAAACTCGGAATTAACCTTGAACCTTTACATATTACCCGGGCTCACCGCATTGGCCGTTACGACCCCAACAAACAACGCCCTATAATTGTTAAGTTTGCATTAGGTAAAGTGCGGCAGCAGCTTTTCTCCTCCCGGTTTTCGTTGCGAGGAACGAACGTCTCGATAGCAGAAGACTTCTCGCAAAGTACCCGAACGGCCCGCAGCAAATTAATCGAATATGGAAAGACACAGGCAGCTCCCTTTAAGATTTCTTTCAACAAGCTTCTATTGAATGGACGATGTTACATGTACGACCGGTCTAACGATACTGTTTTTGAATGCCCGCGATAGCAACCACCTAGTAAAAGCTTAGCACAACCAGCTACTGGAATTACGGCACCATCAACATGTACCAATGCGAACGATGCCAATACATTGTCTTTTCTGTACACCAATATCAGAAGCCTAATACCGAAGCGTGACGACCTAAATGAATTAATCGATGTTATGAACGTTGGTGTTATCGCACTAAGTGAGACCTGGCTCTCGTCAGAAATAACTGATAATGAAATTTTCTTGAACTCGAGTCACCAATCTTCTTTTGTTATATTTCGCAGTGATCGGGTTTCAGGGAGAGGCGGTGGTGTCCTCCTCGCTGTAAAAAACAATCTTCATCCACGAAAAGTGAACGTTGTGTCTGATCTAGAGATTGTATTTGCTTCCATCAACTGTTCAAACAACATTGTCATTGTTGGGGTTTGTTATCGCCCACCTTCTTGCAACGCTTCTTTTGTTGAAAGGCTGCATGACGCACTGTGCGACGTGAGAACGCAGCACCCCTTATCGAAACTGGTTTTGGTGGGAGACTTCAACTACCCAGACATAGACTGGGGCGAAGATCTGCCGTCGGCAACGGCATCTCGAAATGAATCGAAACTTTTCTTAGATATGTGCCTAACGTTTAATCTAGAGCAACTCGTAACGCAGCCAACAAGGGTAACTGAATCATCATCTTCGATTCTAGACTTAGTTCTCACGTCGCACAGCGAAATAATAAACGATGTAAACATCATTAATGGCCTCAGCGATCACAAGTGCATACACTGCTCTTTGAGCATTAAAAACAACGCAGCTGTTGAATCCTATCGAAAAATTAGAATATATGGAAAAGCAAACACTGATTTGATCAACCTCGGCCTGAAGTCTTTTATGGAGTCATGTATGCCCAACTTTTTTGATCGTTCTGTACAAGATAATTGGATGCTTTTTAAAGAAACGTTACTTTGTTTAATTGACCGTCATATACCACTAATACAGTTTCGAGAGAACGAGTCAGCCCCTTGGTACACCCGAGAGCTTAAAACGCTCTGTAACCGGAAAAAGAGATTGTACCGACGTGCCCGACGTCTAGACACAGATCAGGCTTGGTCTTGTTTCTCAGATGCTTTCGCACTGTACAAGTCGACTGTCGCGAAAGCTAAAACACAATTTTATCAGAGCGATCTTGCCGCTATTCTCAAAAGTAACCCTCAGAAATTTTGGAAGATAATAAACCCCCACTATCGTAAACCGGTTTCATTGGTAAATGACAACGGAACTAATCTCTCTGATGATGATGCTGTTGAAAAGTTTTGCGATGCATTCTCCGCTGTGTTTAACAGTAGCGTCATCACATCTTTGCCAGATAATGTAACCATGTCGTTTCCACGAATGCATCCAATTACTTTCACGGAAAACGGCATTAGCAAGTTGATAGATGCACTTAAGATCTCATCGTCACCAGGGGCTGACGACATAAACAGTAAAATACTAAAGATTACTAAACCACTGTCAACTGTTTTTCTAACCTTTCTGTTTCAACAGTCCATAGATACTGGTGCTATTCCTGACGACTGGAGGGAAGGTAAGGTCGTTCCGGTCCACAAAGGCGGCGATGCGCACTCCCTCTAAATTACCGACCCATATCATTAACTTCTGTTTGTTGTAAACTCATGGAACATGTCATTCATTCCCAAGTTATACATTTTCTAGAACAAAACAATTTCTTTTTTCCTAATCAACATGGCTTTAGAAAACATCGTTCTTGTGAAACACAGCTTGCCGCTTTCAGCCATGACATTCATATTTCCCTAGAAACCTCTCCTCAGGTTGATGCTATCTTTCTCGATTTTTCCAAAGCTTTCGATCGTGTTTCTCATAAACTCCTACTAACAAAACTGTCCGCACTTTCCCTTGATTCTTCCGTTCTAGCATGGATTGAAAATTTTCTCTCTTACCGAACCCAGCATGTGCACATCAACAACTGCCGTTCCCGAAGCGCTCCTGTAACCTCTGGCATACCGCAAGGATCTGTTCTTGGACCCCTGCTTTTTCTTGTGTATATTAATGATCTCCCCCTTTCGCTGTCCTCTACGGTCCGCCTGTTTGCCGATGACTGCGTAATCTACAGGCCCATAGCTAACACAAATGACTCACTTAATCTGCAGACTGATCTTGACCGAATTAATGAATGGTGTTCAAAGTGGCAAATGCTCTTAAATGCTTCCAAATCTAAATCCCTCTCTTTTTTCGAACCCGTCAACACCTTCAAGCTTCTTACTCTATTGGTAACCTCAATGTTGATGCCGTCTCAACTTACAAATATCTTGGCGTTCATTTCACTCACGACCTTTCCTGGAAGACTCATATTAACAACATCATTTCCGATTCAAACCGCACTCTTGGTTTCTTACGCCGCAATCTTCGTCTCGCGTCCTCATCTGTCAAACGCCTCGCATACGTCACATTAGTACGCCCAAAGTTAGAATATGCATCATCAGTCTGGGACCCTCATCTTAAATTCCTTACATCGGACATAGAATCACTTCAGAACCGTGCAGCTCGCTTTATAACGTCTCAGTACTCCAGGTTTGTCAGCGTAACTGAACTTAAACAAAACTTATCTTTGACTCCTTTATGTTCACGCAGGCGTATTGCTAAACTATGTCTTTTTCACAGGTTTTACTACGATGACCAGCTACATAGCTCATTCATCTTGCCACCTCATCGCATATCCCCTCGTGTTGATCACCCTGCAAAAGTTGGCCTTCTTTTTACCCGAAACACAGCATTCTTTAAATCTTTTTTCCCGGCGACATCTGTGGACTGGAACGGCCTGCCTGAAATCATCGTCTCCACCCAAGACATCGGCTCATTCCGCGAATTGTTATCATCACATCTCCTATAACCCCACTCCCTTATGTAATACCCTAACTCCAGGGTTCTTAAGGTATTTAAATAAATAAATAAATAAAATTTTATTAGTGGGAAATTACGCTTGCGCAAACTGCTGATCACTCGCACCAACAGCTCCTTTCAAAAATTTAAATATTCTGCAGTAAAGTGGAGATTTGAGCCAGTTTCGGCGCTCTTTGCTTGCTTTTAAATATTCACTCTGCGCATGCATAGCCAGTGGCGCTGGCGGGCGGTCATGTGCTTACAATGCGGGTCTCCGTACGCAGCTCATCTGTAGATCGAAACGGGCAGGGATGAGGACTGAACGAGAAATTCCTGGGATCTGAAGCGCGGCTTTCATAGACGTACCCCAATTGCGCTGCATTCGAACACCCGGACACTGCATCCCTATTATCCATTTCAAATTTTCTGATCTATGTCATCAAAACATTCAAAACAATTCAACTGTCATTATCAAAGAACCGTTTTGCGTCGTACAATTAATACCTTTAACCAATGGGTACATAGCTGCACGTCGGCACTCAGCGAACTAACCATCATGCCTTCCTTTAGATGAAATTAGAATATTTGTGTCTGCTCTGTTTCTCTGTCCGTCCGTCAACGCCAGCTTCAGTGGCACATTTTAGTATGACGAAAATACGGCAATGCCTGCAGGAACGCGGAATAAATTCACACGCAAGTCTGTATATTTAACGAGACAAATTATTCTAGCACGTGACAAGCGAGACGGAATGTCAACGTGCCTGAATGTCCAACGAGACGAAAGATCCAATCGAGACGGAATGTACAACGAGCCTGAATGTCCATCGAGATGAAAAATCCAACCGAGACGGAATGTCTAATGAGCCTGAATGTCCAACGAGACGGAAGGTCCAAGCGAGACGGAATGTCCAACGCGCCTGAATGTCCAACGTGCCTGAATATCCATTTTTGGACCTTTTGTCTCGTTGGACATTCAGGCTCGTTGGACATTCCGTCTCGTAATCCTGGGACCCGAGTCAAGACAAGACGAACCAACTACTAAAAGGAAAAAAGAAATTAGTACGCGTACATAGACAGAGCGCACCATCGAAAAGCCACAAAAGGGTGAGACAATCGGGGCCTGAACACTCCCCCCCCCCTTTTTTCCCCCGCCCAAAAAAAAAAAGGACAAAAAAACGCTTTTTGGCAGACATGTAGGTAACGCGTTACAAGTAACGAGTTACTTGTAGCTAGTTACTATTTTCGGTATCGAGTAACGTATTTAGTTACTTTTTCAGAAAAGGAACGAGTAATGGTATTTAGTTACTTTTAAGGCCAAGTAACGAGTAACGGTATCTCGTTACTTTTGAGGAGTAACGTGTACAACACCGCTTAAACCGCCTTGTAATTATTCTAGCATGAGTATGCATCTGTTGCGACAAAGGCGGATGGAAAACCCGAAAAACAAATCAGCAGTATGACAATACAGTAATGTATATCGCTGTACACATCAGTCGAACAGTTCGACTAACGTGTCCAGCGATAAACGTTGCTGTACTGAACTCTACAGCTGGGAATGTCCTTCACTCAGCGAGCACAATCAGGTTCGTTGGTTGAACTTTCTAGAACCGGGTACGGACCGAATGTAAACCCGGAGGTTGCAAACACGGGAAGGCACAGAACCCATTACCCGCTGTCCTCAATGAAGGCACAGTTCCCGAAGATTCACCAGCTCTTCCTGAAGCACAGCACTGCCGTTCCTTCGAGCGCGTCAGTAGAACGACGCTTCAGCGTCACCGGAAACGTATTTTCAAGGAAGCGGGGAAACATAACTGATGAAAAATTCGACAGGCAGCTGCTGCTTAAGGGCAACGACTACTAAAAAGAAAACAATAAACCATGAAACAAACACAGTTGTGTATTTTGTCGTCAAAGTAACGTGAAAAGTAACTCGTTACTTTTGAGGTAACTCACGCGTTCCTTTTGAGAGGAGTAACGAGTAACGTATTTAGTTACTTTTTGAGCGTGTAACGAGTAACGGTATTTAGTTACTTTTTTTGGGTAACGTGTACATGTCTGCTTTTGGACTACCGCGGTCGCCCAAGCGATGACCTTGGAAGGGTATGCGATTGCAGCACGATTGTCCCGCGGCAGTTCCCCTGTCTCAAATGCCACGGTCCGTTTCTCCAAAGTACCAAGCCTTCGAGACGGGAGAGGGGCCCGCAGACTGGGGGTGCCCCCAACAAAGGCACACTATTTTAACGTAAAGCGCGCTCTCTTCTTTTTTTTTTAGCTTGGGGAAAAGGGCTAAAGGCTATTTTCGTTTCTTTCTCACTTTATTTTCTTCTTGTGGGTGCGTGTGGGTTCATAGAACAACTTCTTCCAGCATAAAAATTAAGAAAAAAAAACGCACGAGAAGAATGAGTATAAGAAAATTAGTCGACAACTTGGACTCCGTTCTGTAAATGCTCGATTCGAGAGTCTGAATCACCTCCTTCTCCTCACAGAGATCTGGCGTAGTCTCTCATTTTTGCGGAGAAATCCTTTTTCTAGGAAAGTCACAAGCTGCAGATGTTTTACAACGCGCGCTCTAACACATCGCTTGCCCAAACAGCCGCAGTCGTCATATGCGTTCCCCATTGGAGGGGGCAGACTCTCGTGTTAGTCGTTCATGACAACGTCCATTGGGGACGCCCTCGTTAGGAAAAATATTTTTACTTGTGACCTTCACAATCTGTGCCCGTCCGGCCAAATTGGGCAAGTTGGGGTAAACTCACTGCAGACGCACAACGGAAATGTCCAACGAGCCGGAATGTCCAACGAGACGGAAAATCCAATATAGGATATTCAGGCACGTTGGACATTCAGGCACGTTGGACATTCCGTCTCGGTTGGACCTTCCATCTCGTTGGACATTCAGGCTCGTTGGACATTCCGTCTCGGATCTTTGGCCTCGATGGACATTCAGGCTCGTTGTATATTCCGTCTCGGTTGGATCTTTCGTCTCGTTGGACATTCAGGCTCGTTGGAGATTCCGTCTCGCCCATCACGTGCTAAAATAATTTGCCTTGCAAAATTTACAGACTTGCATATATATTTAATCCGCGTTCCTGCAGGCATTGCCGTAGTTTCATCATACTAAAATGTCGTGCCACTGAAGCCGACGTTGACGGACAGACAGAGAAGCAGAGCAGACACAAATATTATAATTTCATCTATAGGAAGACATGATGGTTAGTAAGCTGAGTGTCGATGCGCAGCTATGTACCAATCGGTTAAAGGTCTCTATTGTACGACGCCAAACGCTCCTATAAGTGACTTTGTTAGGCGCAGCACCATCCTGCGGGAGGACTGGATACGTTGGACGTTATGTTTATTTCACTGGTGTCTCTTTTCCAACGTAACTAGACGCATCACATAGTATTTACGCGTTGGGTCGATGCAGCCGTTCACGGCGCCTTCTGTAAAGGTGTGGGTTATATTAATGGCAATGTCTGTAGGAAAGGCTTCAACAGCAAGAAGCTTGAGATTGTTGAAAATTACTCGAGACATGTGATGTGACTAGTGCGTACGTTGGAAAAGAGACACCGACAAACGAACCATAAAGTCCAACGCCTTCAATCCTCACGCAGGATGGTACTGCGCCTAACAAAGTAACTTAGGTGGTATATCAGTAAGTGGCCGTAAATAAGTGACCAAGTCTAAAAAACCGGAAAGTGCGAAAAAATACATTTTTAGCTAAAATAGTGCTTATTACGTTTAGAAAAAACTTAAAAAAAAACTCGTGATTTTGATTTCCCATGCACCGAAATGTCCGTGCACCGAAAAGTACGTGCAGTGAAAAGTACGTGCGCTGAAAAGTCCGTGCACCGAAACATCCTACACCGAAAAGTCCTAGGCCCCTTTCTTGGCGCTTTAACTTTTTAGGAGGTGCTATTTTCATGCGTCTGTCGTTGTTTTGAGCTGCAGGGCATTTTAAAGTGGAAATCAAGAAGAAAATAAAACAGCATGATCCCTTAGCTTTTCTCGACAAGATTAGCAACACCCTCTGGCAACATGGTGCCTTTGCCGGTTCCATCCACTGTCGGGCGTGAGAGACGGGGCTTGCGTAATCTCTCGGGAGCTGAAACAAATTATCTTGCGACAGAAGCCAAGTGTTCTAACAAAATATAAAAGCTTTATTTAAATGATTCATGTGTGAGTTGTTGAGTCAGGCCAGGATTCCAGATCAAAATATTCAACAAACAAACAAAACGTAATTTCCAACGAGTTAGAACGTCCAACAATGAACTTTTTGACTCGAAGGACATTTCAAATCGCTATGGCTAAAGTGTCCCCCAGGTCACGTGGCACCCATAATAAAAATATGCTCCGATATCCCGATAGCGGCATTCTATAAAAGCACTAAACATGCGACAAAAAAAAAAAATTAATCAAACAAAGCGAGCGAAGAGTTAGCTAAAACGGGATAGCAAGGTTAGTGGCGTTCAAACGTACGAAAACAAACAAACATGAAATAAGAGAAATCATCTTTATTTGTTGTTTTTGCTTGCAAGCATTAACAAATCTATGTTTTTTAAACACGGGAATATTGCTAACATCTGAGAAACCCTCACGGGGCCGTATTCATAAACGGGCCTCGACTCGACACTCCACCTCGACTCACTGGAGTGGAGGAAAGCAGCTCGCCTCCACTCGAGGAGCCATCGGGCTTCAGAGACGCGCCTCGGCGTTTCCTCGGCTGAGGAGCTCCTCGAGAACACTTCCTCCACTCGAGGAAACTCGAGGAGACGTGAAAGGCGTCTGGTTACGAGGTTGTAGTCAAAAACGAAGTTGAAAACATTATTGTGGTGTGAATTATGAACATATTAGTTCACTTTATTTGACGGGACACATTTTAATAACATTGAATTGGGAGTCTGCAAGATTTCTGCTTCGCAGCGCGCATGTTTTATGCGTTGTAGCCGGTTTTCGGACAAACAGCCACAAGCGTTCTCCAGTCTGGCAACGGTGGCGGCCGCTCTCCAGCTTCTGCGTCGTAGAGGCAGCTGTAGCTCGGTGCCGTCGTTCGTCTCTGCGTCTCGCCCGTTCTTCGCCGTTTCACCGCTTATCTGCATCGCTGTCACCGCCTAGAACGAGCATCTTCACCCTTCCTCTTTCTTCAGAGTCCTACTAGAGTGCCTTGCCCTACAACGATGTCGTTCAACGAAGGTGACAAGAAGGGGCGAGTGGTTCCACGAAGGAGGGGAGCTTCTTCGTCCTACTACTAGCAACTCCCCGAAAGAAGCTAAAATTGACGCGTAGAAGAGTCTGCACCAAGTATAACCGCCAGCCGCATGTCCGCCCACGAGTGTTGGGACAACGGTAAATCCAAGTGGAAGAAAACAGACTCCGAGAAGAAGCGGGGCATCCACGCAACAGGTGTGTAATCAATTTCTACATTCGGGCAGAATAATGCAATGCGTTCGCAAAATCACATGACAGGACGTGTGTACTAAATAACTTTGCTGTGGCAACCTGCAGCGTCCGCAGGAGCTAGTCAAGCAACTGTCGAGGCCGTAGGTGGGCAGTGACAGTGAATTGTCGCTATCTTTGCTGCTTCTTGTGCCGACATCGACAACTTACGTTTCCGTGTTGTGCTATATCCAAGCGAGAATTACGCTGCGACATTCTGGTTGCGTTACACTACCTTAGCTTGGGCTCCGGCCCCGTTCGTGAGATTAGAGAGGCAACCTGGACGTATCAATAAAACGCGACGCACAAAACTGACTCTAGTGCACGTAGAAGTTACGCTAAGTAGGAGTCTAGAATACTATGTGAATTAGACCTAACACCTCATCTCCTTGTGTGCTAATCCTTTGAAGAAAAAAAGTCTTGTGCCGGTTTAATTGACTACCAGCTCTCATTTCTTAATTGTAACCTCCTAAGAAATGCCATTATGTGAACATGAGACGTGCTGGAGTCCAGTTGTTGACCGCTGTCTTTTTTCAGGTGTCCATGTTAGTGTGCAACCAATGTCATTTATTTGCGAGGTTAACCAGCACATTTTACCGGCATGATTAAGCCGGCACAAATTTAATTTGGGTAGAAGCATACGTTATTGATTTGAAAAATTGTGTGTCCGCAATATGACTGTTGTCGATGATCACATTGAGCTACTCCAGTATTTTTCATACACACCAAGAAACAGCACAGGTATGACATCACTTGTTTCGCATTTCATTCTTGCAGTTCAGTGTCGAACAACAAATTGTACCGCGTAAGTTGTAGTATGATTTGTTTTTCTCTCTGCTTTGTGCTCTGTACATCTCAACTCATGGGTGCTGTCACAGGATATTCTTCGGCCTTTCATTGCAGGAGGGGGCACTGGTGTTGCACCCGCTGAACAATGAGCCCGTCCCTCCATCTTGTGGGGGCACTGGTGTCCCACATGGCAATGCGGCTGCCAAGCCCGCACAACAGTGGCAGCACCCGCGCTGGTTGGCCGGTGCTCCCAATGCTACCAGCCGCCATTCCCAAAGCCACGGTGAACGAGCATGACGACTGACATGATGCCGGGTAAAGGCTTTAGATTGCATTTGCTACGTACACATGAAGGTTAGTTGCTACTAGATCACACAGCTTCCAATGTTTATTTATAAAACAAATCATGTCAGTGCTCTTCCGTTTATTTATTATTTCGATTTTGGCATACTGTCTCGTAGTGAACGAGCTTACAAGTCACTGTGGCAATGGCGTTTTATGTAGTACCGTCCTGATGGCTTGACTTGGAGAACACATAAACGAGCCCGATGTACAAGAACATGAAGTGCAACAACGCATAAAGTTTGGCGAGTTGGTTATACATCTTGACAGACAGCGCAAAAATGACGAGGACCAGAGAAACACCGACAGACACGGCACTGATTAGCAACTGAAAGTTTACTAGTGCACAGGACACGAAACTAAACAGGAAGACAACACATAACCGGCCCGTACACAATCGATCCACTCACATGCTTATCTGCTATCAACACGAAGTTGACAGTTCTAAGATGAATTTGACTTCGTCACTACCTCAGTGCTAAGGACGAAGGCACTGACACGCTCTTCCTGCAATCCATTTCACTGATATAAGAACTGCCTCATCAATTCCCTCACAGTCTTGTTTCTATGGCGGGCTAGAATTGTGCTGTCATGGCAGTGCTTCACAGCTGCACCGTCTACATGATTGCGAGGTGGCCATAGAGCGAGGTACGAAGGAAATATTTCGCAATAACATTATGCACTACCGTCTGCCTATGTAGACGCTGCACGCACAAGAGCGGAATCTGGAGACCACCCACGTGGCACACGTGACATAATGGGTGCGTGGTTGCACACAGGCTACTCGAGGGACCGACTCATGACAGAGGTGCACAGTCGGGACAGCTTACGTGGCATAGAAACATCGGACTTATCTGCGACTATTTTTATTATGGTTTTGTATGTAGCAGAGTGAGAGAGAGCTGCCAGTGATTAATGACATCACTTGTATCGCAGTACATGCTTGCAGTTCTGTGTCGAGCATAATTTAGCGTAAGCGCAGTCTGATTTGTTCGCTGACCGTAGATCTCATCTCAGAGTGCTGTCGCGTATCTTCGGCAGCTCAATGCGGAAGCACTGGTGTTGTACGCTGCACGCTGAGCCCTCATTATTTGTGAGATAACGTTTTCCAATGGCTATATTGCTGTCAAGACCGTATGACAGTGGCAGCACCTACCTGAAGTTACCGATGCTGCCGTGCTACCGGCCGAATTCGCAAGCCACGATCAGATGACGACTGACTTGATGCCAGCATAAAGTGCTCTAGTTGCATTTGTCTACACAAAAGTTAGTTGCTACTAGATCCAACATTTTAGTTATCAAACAAATCTGTCAGTGCTCTTCCGTGATTTATTATTTCGATTTTGGCATACTGTCTCGTAGGAACGCTAAAAACTGTGACAATAAGCCGCGTTTTCACGAATGCGACTTGTGTGGCTTCCCTTTAGTGGTGCCACGTAGGAACACAGTAAATTCCTTGGGTCTGGATAATGATGTGTTTATTGATGAATACGCCACACGTTTGCCCGAGGGCCAACAAGGTTCGAGATAACAGCGCTGTCTCTTTTGATGGTATCACCATTCGGAGTCTGCGCCGCCGCTACTGACAGTACACGGAAGGGAAAGGGCCAGAACAAGGAAGGAAGACTTTCATGTTTACCAACAGTTGACATTTAACATTTCTGTAAGGGGGTCGTTGTGACAGTTTCTCCTAGTTCTCCGGTGTCTTCATCGTGCCTGTAACACTCGGCGTCAATGTGTTGTGCTTGCCTAGATTCGCCTGCCTCACCGCTGCTGGACTGGGGTGACATCATGGAGGTTGCGGTTGCTGCGTCACCAACCAGGTGCCCGACTCCTCTACCTCCTCAGCCGCCACGTGTGGTCGTCTGAGTGAAGACGACTGGAGGCCGCACCGACTGGAGGAGCTGCACCTGCTGCAGGTGGAGCTACATCAATGTCAGGTCGCCTATTGGCAGGCGCAAGCCCAGGTTTTCCATCAGCAGCAGCGTAACGAGCTGGTTCGAGCTTGAGCTGATCCAGCTGAACAAACTAATCAAGCTGCAACAACTGCTTGTCCTCGGGGCCTAGCCACAACAGTAGGCTGATTTATTCAATTTGTTTCATCTTCCTCTTTAGTAATTACAATGTTTTACATTCTCTTTTGTGTTTAAGAATGCTTTTTTAAAGTCCGTAACTTGCTTCATTTTATCCCTGACCTGAGGTTGTTACAAGTATTGACCGTATCTCGGTCAGCAAAGCCTAGCATTCTTTTTTAACTTGTTTCTCGATTGGCTATTTGTAGTGAACATTTTATGCAAAAGGGCAGTTACGTCAGCTTTAAATGTATTCTCTCAAAGAGGAGGAAGTAACCGAGTATTTTTCTTTCTTACTAATTACATTGTTTGTATGTTTAGACAATGTGAAGTTAGCCCCAGTGAGCGACTGTTATCTCCACTGTAGACGAGATATTTAGCCAGTGTCGTACCACAGCTATCCTAGGGTCTTTAACTTACATCGCAGTAGTGATACACAACCGCATGCTGGTACAATGATCGTCCACATCGATACAGGCAGAAGCAGGGATTGAACTCGGGAATCCTATGTTCAGCTGTGCGAGTTTTCACTTCACATGCTCCGAGCTGTACGGTGTTAATGCAATCGACCACCGATCCCCCTGAAGAAAATATAGGAATCTATGTTTTAATGTGTATAGCCAGTGTTTCCTAAACTTTACCACTGTTATTTATGCAATGTCTATTTTATTATTGTGTTGTCCATGTGCTGCCTCGTTCATTAAATGCTGTCGTCACAGAGTTTTGCCGTAGTTTTCATTGAGTTCAGACATGTCTCATTTCCTGTCCAGGGGTCTAGGCCTCGCAATCCTTTATGCACTTGCACCGCCTCCCAGAGTAAAGTCAACACCACACTGACGAGGTTTGCCTACTGCCTTTTCATTGTGGAGATGGCGCCGTGTCACCGAGCTTTTGGTTGCTCGTCAAAGATCCCCAGTTGGTCAAAATGAATCCTCAGTTCTCCGCCCGGGGCGTGCCAGATGCCCGTCGTAGGTTTGGCACGTAAAACTCCCGAATTCGACTTCACTGCCTTTTCACGGCACACTACTACAGTGCTGACGTAGCAATTGGGCCCAATTTTTCAGCTCACCACATACTGATACAGAAATTGAACAGCGGTTCCAGCTAAACCCTGGTACGGTGCTCAACTTATTCATGCTCACACTCAGTAATAGTGTGATGCCATCAGTTCGAGTGCATGTGCCCTGCATGCTTGTATTTTTAGGTACTGTTAGGCAGGACACCCTTGACTGCCTAACAACCGAAAGTGTCCTCGCAAGGAATTGCTGCACTATTGCAATATTTATTCTAATCGAAAGTTCTTCATACGGGGTCACAGCTGCAAGATATGATTTCAGACATTCTGAAGTACAAGTTTATTTCAAACAATTGTGCACTGAACAACTTGCTGAAAAGTCTCGAGTGAACATGGCAAAAATTTGAGTTATTTCAATGTAATTACCTGAAGCTTTTCACGTCCTTTGTATCCTGCTACCCCTCTGCTTTGTGTGATGACAAATATTGAATTGTTCTCAAGCAAAATGTTTCCGCAACAAAGAAGGCAAGTTGGTCTTGCTTCTTTTGGAAGATTCACAAAACGGCAACCACCAGCATAGTTTCAAACACTGTCGTCCAGCTGGAACCCGAGTAGAACAAAGACATTGCAACAATCCGTGGCGACCAACTAACTGACAAACCGGCGGATTTTTTCGGTTCAAACTAGGTGTGTGGCCATAGTATAAGGTTGATTTGTTTCTGGCCCGATTGCATTTTGAGCTTTACATGGCCAGTGACTTGATTGTTCGGTGACCTAAGCTAAAAAGAACGTGTTCTGCATTCAGTGCCTACTGGAAGCACCACGCAATAAGTTGAGCCCGCACCCATGCCCCGTTGAATGTGTCCACGGGGTCTGGAGTCGATGGGAGACGAGACTGCCTTCAGCATCCACAGTGGGGGGGTGGGACTGGTGGAGCGGGAAGTGGCTCGTTCTGCTGGCGGGCCAAGTTTTGCAGTGCAAGTCCACCAGTGATCATCACAGCTGACCGTTCAGGCTTGTGCTGCAACCACATGTCGAGGCACGGAAAGTGCCTAGGCCCGCTGCACTGAGTTCCTAGTCCGGAAGTGGGCCTTTTGGTACCTACATAAGACAAGAATGAAGAACCAATACACATCCTTTTTTGGTACCTAAATAAGACAAGAATGAAGAACAATACAGCACAATTATTGTTTGAATAAAAAATGTGGGACTAGTTTGTGCAGTAGTGTATGTCCGATTAATGCTCACACTACTGTTCTTGATAGAAAGTGCTGTGTACGATAACACTCTTCAGATGTACACATACAGCTTTTTGTCGTGAGCGGATAATGTCACTTCGTGCACATTAAGCTTCAGAAAGTTTCTTCTAGATGACTGCAGGCATCAGTCCGGTTCGGGTGATATGCTGTACAATATGGACTTTTGGCACTAGTTGTATTTTCGGTACACTCTGCTGCTTGCCGAAGGATGTCAAACTGCGAATGGTGTTGTATCGGGGTATGTTTCCTACATTATTGTATACTTCTGTGGACTCATAAGCCGTGGTCTCATTTAATAATAATAATACTAATAATAATAGTTTTATTTCTCATCAATGATGAAGGGGAGGCCGGAGAAAAAAGCTGCAAAGGAACAGCTTGACGAGCAACAAATGCCAAGAACCAACAAACAACGAACCTCGATGAACAACAAATGTTATTGAGCAGTGGGTGTTCGCCGTGTAGTTTGGAAGACACAAAAACAACAAAAGCCAAACAGACACAAAAACTTTACATATGGGACTGTTGTAGTTACCAATTGCACAGACAACTTAGTGAATGCCACCAAATGAATGCTTTCATGTGTATGCAGAAAGTAAACACTCGCTCATCATTTTCAATTTTAATTTAGTTCTATTTTAAGTCTTCATATTTGAGAATCTGACGATCAAAAAAAGGTTCATCTGGGATGACTGTGTTGTAACACATCGTCTCATCCCACATTCACTGGAAATGTGCTTTGGTCATGATCATTCTTGCAAGGAGGGTGCGCTCGGGCCGCTACTATCATTATGCTGGTAACCCGATCGGGAGTTCGTTTTATTTTAACGTATTTCTGTGCTCTCACAAAAGCCAGCAACCGTTTAATGACATCTTTTTTTTTTTTCAGAAGAACGGGAGTACGTGCCGTGCGTAAACCCAGTACGTGCACGCTCGGTCGTGCAAACTGTCGCAGGATACAGATTAGTTTTAAAGTTTTCATTGATATCGTTACGTCAGAGTTTAGACCTACGATATCGCATCTCAGCGTACAGTTTGATTAATTACGCAAACTACTACTACTACTAACGCAAACAACAGGGGTGAACTTACCTGCACGTTGATGGAGAAGTATCCATTTCTGTTTCGAGAGCACTTCCACATCGGGACCGCCGGGTCCTCTTATCAATGCACCCAGTCGCCCCTGGAAACTTCATTTCGCAGCAGCCCCGCACGAACGCGTTAAAGTTCGCTGCGCCGTCCGGGAACTTCACCGAGCGGGTGAAGATGGTCCGTGCGAGGAGCCGCGAAACTCGCTCCGCAACCCGGCACACTGTCGGCTGCGGCATATTTACATGGTTCCCGTAACAACTTGGGACGTCCTGGCACCATAAACGCTCAAAGCAACGAGGAGCTGCAGCATCGGTGAGGGCGGCAGGCCCTGAATACTCGCGCTCCCGGCAGAGACAGCAGAGTGCTCGCTACGGTCGCCTTCGTGAAGCGGCACCGCTCAAGAAATTCGCGGTCACTGAAGTATTCCAGCGGGTTCAGGCGTTCTCTGAAACACCGTCTTGTAACACGTCTCGATTCGCTGTCGCCTGCGTCGTCGTAGAGGATCTCTTCTGCGCTTAAAACGAAGTGCACGAACTCCGCGAACGACTCGTCGGCCGCCATGACACTCCAAACTCAAGTCGAGGAGCGGCTCGAGGAAGCGACAGAGCTACCTTGAGATTCTCGAGGAGAGACTCGAGAATTTCCTCGAGTCGAGGAGCGTTTGGAGTGGAGGTCGGTTTATGAAGCGCAAAACCGGCCTCGAGTGGAGTTTCGAGTCGAGTTTGAGTCGAGTTCGAGTCGAGGCCCGTTTATGAATTCGGCTGTCAGCCTCTGATAGCCAGGTCAGTGAACCTAGCGACATTGGAATTTTTCCAATAAATATAACCAATGACACCCACGCGGACCGTCATAACAACAAATCAAGGAACAAAACATTGCCAAGCCACGTTAAAAAAGAAAAAAATATTGACACACAGTTGTAATGTTTTTTTAGATATTTTTCGTTCGCTTTGCACAATCTTTTTTTTTAATTTTCTTTGGTGGTTGAGCTTTTAGCTGCTTCGTGGAAAGCCGTGATCGGGATATTACCTTTTTTTTCTGGTAGGTGTCACGTGACCTATACTTCGATCACGGTATTCTACAAAAGCACTGGATGTCCTCGTCCCCTCCTCGTCAAGGACGTCGCCTTCTCCCTGGACTAGCTAGTGTTAGCGTCCCTCATGCTGCCGAAAGGCTAAACATTGCCAGCCCCGGGATAGGACAACAAACAAACAAACAGCGTGCGGATTACAGCCCCTCAAATATGGTGAGCGAGCATGTGCAGAAGCTTACTGAAAAAGAAAGATTCCAAGCGCTACAATAAATATAAGAGATGAAAAAAAAAAGATTTTAAGATTGCGGGAGCGGAGCCCTGAATCATTCTTCTCGGAAGTGTCGGCGCATCCTGCTTTCTTATTTTTTTTCTTCTTGGGTACTAGTCTTTTCTATACGGCTCACTCGATGAGTGCGGCGAAGGGTTCTAGGAGAACTCGCCACAAGCCCGGTCGTCACAGGCCAAGTGGTCATAGGTGAACTCGTCAAGGACGCCAACTCGTCACACCGGAATAATCATTCTTGTACGATCGCATTGACCAGGCGCCGTCAGCAATGACCGTCACAAGTGGGCAGCCTTCGGCATCGATCTTATCAGATTCTCTTGCCAGCCTGGCTTCTTCTTCTGCGGCTTTTTTCATGGATTCCAGAGCCGCGGTTTCAATACCCCGAGCCACCGTCGTCTCATGCTTTGCAAAAGTTTTGCTGGACATGGACGGCACATTCATCGATGCTAAAAGCTCAACAAGTTTCGATTGCCCACTACCAATGGAAATTATTCCTGACACCGCAGCAGTGTTCACGTCCATGCTAGAACTCGCCTCGGTCGTTTGAGGAGGTAACTCCGACTCGATAACATCTTTCTTGTTGCACATCTTGCAAACGAACGTGAAGGAACTGCGCAAGCCGTGCCTCCGTTCTGAGACGAACGCCATGTCCTCAAACGAACAACTGAAAGGAGCATGATCGCAAATCCTTTGAACAGACTGAAATAAGTGCATAATGTCGACCAAGCGACGACCCTCGAGCACGGATGCGGCTGGTTGCAAGTTTTCGGACGGTTCAGACCGTGGATCCGACCACATTAGAGTCTAAAACGATACCTGTTCCTGCAGCCTCAGACCGCTCCGAAGAACCGACCACCGCCGCCACGGGACATACCGGGTACCCTTCGCCGAGGAGCGTGGACGGCGAGCCTCGCACGGTCGCGGCTTGAGGACCACCTTCGGTAATCTCGCAAACAAAACCATCCGGGTTAAGACACGATGGCTCTGGTTTCACCAGAAACCTCAACGTACGAAGCTTCTACAGACGGTCGCTTACGAGTATTCTCAATGTGGGACTTCAGAAGCTTTCGCTTGCCATAGGCAGCTTGCTTTCGACCCATGACGCCAGAGGCGAACGCAACACTTCCGAGTGACACAGATTCGAACGCACCAAACGCGAAGCGCATGCAGCTGCGTTGAACTGCCCGTCAGCCGCTCTCGCCCGCGCGAAAGAAGATCGCTTATGAATACAAGACAAATGCGTGCACCAAGCTACACGGAGAAACTGCTTGACTCTCTTCCTTGCGGACAGAGACCGCCATCTAGCGGGAGGAGAACAAAATGCAAAACACATAAAAATAGTTGAAACTTGAGACCGAAAAATTGCTTTCGGAAATATCGCTGTAGTTTCGAAACAGATTCACCTACACTAAATATTTTTATACCAATCGATTCCGTAATAAATTTTAGAGGCACTATTGCGAACACAAGTGTTTTCTTAAAAATGAGTGGAATATTTAAAACGTCGTTGAACCCAAAAGTGTCAAAACAGCCGTTTTCAGTCGATTTCAAGGTTTAAAAAATTATATATGTACTAAACACTCAGAGACATGACTGCACGAATGCACCAATTGAGTATTAATCTCTTTATCGTAAAAGGTTCAAGCAAATACAAAGAGCGGTTCTCATGTAGCAAGTTTTTGAAAACGTCAAAAATCGACATGTATTCAAGTAGAAAGTTGGGCTAGTTGGTATTGGTTGTACATAGTGAAAAATACACAGCGCAGAAGGACATAAAGGGAAGAGACACAGCGCTCTGTTCTATCCGGTGTGTCTCTTCCCTTTATGTCCTTCTGCGCTGTGTATTTTTCACTATGTACCACATGTATTCTCTATGGCGCTTGGAGGTACTATGCCCTCTTAATCACAAGGTGCTTGTCGACATCGAATACCAGAGCCTCCCCAACTATTACAATTTCGCCAATTACGTCAGAGAAAGTTCAGCTTGCTTCGTAGCTGGTGAGGGCGGAGATGATTCGAAGGCGATAGAGATTAACCAGGACAAAAAAGACACATTCTTAATTTCAAATGTACGACCGGAGAGCGTCGAAGCTCTAAGACGAGAGCTTATTGAAAAAGGTTACGTTGAAGCTCCCGATCTTGTGCTGACGTACCTCACAGGACCCGAAATAAGGCGCTCCTTTGTGTACCTGGCCGGCGTCAAGGACACCCTGAGTCGTGGAATTGAAACTGGGCTCTACACGAGGTCAGACTCGCTGAGCAAATTTAAGACAGCGTACCGTCGAGCGAACAATGC
>JAZHYW010003759.1:0-87073 GCA_037355805.1 Ixodes ricinus | reverse complement strand
CCCCCTCCTCCTTTCTCCTCCCCTACTCCTTCCTCCTCCCCTTCCTCCTCCTCACCTTCCTCCTCCCCCTCGCCCTCCTCCTCTCCTCCTTTCCGCGCGGTGCATTATGGGATATTTCCCATGATGCACCGCGCGGTCACGCCGACGGCGACGCCGCTCAAGCCGGAAACGGGCGCTTAAGAGCTGCGCTCTAAAAGAAGAATAATCCTACAAATTGACAAGAGAAAACTTGAACGCTACAGAAGATGGGTTAAAATTTATAGATTCGTAAGAGAAAACTTGAACGCTGCAAAAAATGGGTTGAAAATGTCAATGCAGGAATCATTGAAAAGTATTATACAAGGTCTGAATACGTTTCATGGGGCAGGTTTGGCAGAATTGATTAATATAAAGTGGAAGAGAAATTCGCAAAACTCTTCTCGGAACATGAATATTTATCGCTGAAGTCAGGTCAGGGCAATCAATGACTCCGTGAATGCATTTGAACAAAAATATGAGATCTCTGTCGCGTCTTCTGGCACTCAAAGTAGAACAATTGTATCGCTCTGAAAGTCTTTTGTATTCAAAGTAAACAGTGCGACCAACATAGCGGTCGTAAAAAAATCGAACAAAACGTTTCTCGACATTTTCAATCGACTCTTGGTGCGTACGCCCAGCAGAATTTCACACAACTGAGGAAAACTCTAGCTTAGACCTAATTAATCTATGAGCGACGGCGGAAAGCAGACAACCAGCAAGCCGGTTGTCTGGCTCGCGCCGTTGCTTATAGGTGGCGGTAGTTGTCAAGAGGTTTGTGTCGACATTTGTTAATCCACGGACACGATACTGGTGAAACTAGTCCCTTAACAGCTCCGCTGTAACAAAACAACGATGTTTGTGGCGGATCTCGGGACAGATTGGAGCAGCCTGTTGCTCCGATTTCCAAATTAAGACTCAACAGAACAAGTCAATTTGGGGTTGCGAAGCAAAAAAAAAAAGTCAAAAATAGGCATTTATAGGCGGGAAACGGTAATTTAGGCTTAAACGCCGAAATAGGCATTTATAAGCACTATAAAACTAGAGCACTATATAGCTCCTTCGGAGCAGAGTAGCGCAATCTAGAACGCCGTCTCTCGGCGACTAGCGGCGAACGCCCGGAGGTTCCAACTCCGGTCAGAAATGCATGGGGAACGTGAGAAAATCGTTGTTTCTTCAATGTTGTGGAGATGTACGGAACGACAATAGTTTTTGACATAATAAAGGAACATTTTAGAATAATTTGCGCTGAGTTGTGTGCCAAGTGAGGACGTAATTTTTGTAAAAAAATTGCATGAGCGGCATCATGCAGCAGACGACGCGTCAACGTCACGGCGACGTCACAGCATTCACGTGACCCGCTCCGGCCAACCCAGAAAGTCCATCTCCGCTGCGCACAAAAATCGTCTGCTTCAAACGCCATTGCCTTGGAAATTGCATTCTCAAAATTTTCACACGCATCCAATATTATTAAAACTTTGATAAAGTGTTTAGTGCGTTACCAACTTCACGACAGACTAGTTTCGAAAAGTGTGAACTTGGCGTTTATTTTTTAATCAGCCGTGTTGAGTCGATCTCCATGTATTCTCCCATAGGGCGGGCCGCCTCCTGGAACCCTGAGTACCACGTGACTCGCGCCGAGCTGCTCTGTCGGCCATGTTGTCGGCGAAACACGCGGATCAAAGGATTGCGCTACTCTGCTCCGTAGGAGCTATATAGTGCTCTATATAAAACCACTCTTAAAGCGCTTCTTAACTCATGATTTGTGCTCATACATAGAAGAGGCACAATAGGGACCAAAGGAACAAAATAGGCATTTGCCTAAAGACCCGGCTTCTAATAATGTTCTAGAAGGTTCTACAGACGTATCATGTGTTTCCGAGCAAATTTTCTCAAGGAGCTTGTATAAAGGGCACATACCACATGCTTTCACTGGACATCTTCTCAACTACAAAAATAAAAATAATGAAAACATTTTTAAAATGTCTTAAAAAAATATTTTAACATAATAAAAAAATCGCTGCTAATATTCATCCCCAAGAGTGAGTCTCTGTCACTATAATCGCTTCAGATACTCGTCATACTCACCGGCAGTTTTTTGTAGATACGTTCGTTATGCGATAATATGAGACGGGCTGTGGTATTTTGACTGAAAAATATACTTCTCGAAAGAGAAGGTGTAGTTATTCAGCATGAGCATTTTGTGTATTATCAAAAAATATGCGCAATGACAGCAGGCGTGTCGTTGACATCAGAAGTATTTCGCGTACTTTCGCGTACATCAGACGTGATCCTCATCACGTCTGATGAGAATATTATTTAAGGGAACTGCATAGCGTATTCAGCATATCACGCTTATGGCATGTAATTTGAAATGGCTTGAAATAATTATTGCAAGTTTCATTACTACATCACCATTGGCACTTAACTGTGTTTATACTGAATCGACGCGACGTGAGAGCATAAAATTAATAAACGAGATTAAGTAAAAACGACAAACAGTTATCTATGTTGAAGTAACCTGAGGTTGGGGTAGAAGAGAAACATCAGAACGTAGACGGGGCAGATAATAGAAAGGACGATGTATGAAACTCAGCTAACTCGTTTATTTAGTCCACCTCCTTATATATTCTCAAACTCAAGGTCATCGCCATCAACACAGGAGGGCAAAGTGTATACAGCTGAAGCGCATTGAGTTCGAGACGTCGTCCGGTCTATTTCTTTGTCCCTTCTGCGTTTTGACGTTGCTCTCCTACCCCAGTCTCAGGTTAATTAAACATGTAGAAGAACTTGTAGTTCGGCTAGTTGGTGAACGTTGGAAATCATGGTGTAAGGCGCAAAAAACGACGGACACTGTATATCTGAATACTCTGTTGTGTCCGTAGTTTTTTGCGCCTTACACCATGATTTCTAATTCAACATAGTTTATTATATTCACCAGCACGCGTGCAGCCTTACTCTATTTTCTCTGAACAAACAGTTGTTCTAAGCAAGAGCCTGACACACAAATAAAATAAATGTTGGTTTCGTTCAACGAGCGTTTCTGAAATTTACACATCCCTTGAGAGACAGTGTTCTCGTGCTTTGTGTCATTACCCTAATCAATTCGGTTTTACGTTGACTGCCTACATACCAGCAAAAAAATTATCATGATCAACCGAAGTTTCTATGCAAATGTTGCTGTGTACGTGTTTAGCGCCGATTCGTTAGAAAGAGAAATATGCCGCGGTCATTCATCCGCATCTTTTGTTGAAGACGGAAATTTGTAAAACCCACGTAAGGCACGACTATATCCTAAAGCCTTCCCGGTGACGTGTACTATCACCGAGCCGCGCTCCTAGCCGCGTTCTGAAGGAGCCGTCAGAAACTTTTTCCCATTGCTCCCTTCGAATGCCTGTAGCTCTCTTTATCGCGTCGAAGAGATGGAAGCCCTCTTTGCCTCTGCGCTTATAACGCAGACGCGCGAGGCTGCAAGAAAGATACGGCTATTTTAGGGGAGGGGGGAGGAGGGGGTAGCGGCCGAGATTGGAATGCTCCTGGCAGATCGTTCGGTTATTTGTTTGTTTTTTGTTTTCTTGGTTCCTTGTTTGATGGGGAATATCTAGGTCAAGCTCCCCGATTCTTTTCGCAGAGGAGAATGCCGGGGAGTAAAGATTGGGTGCTTTGGAAGCCACCGCGTTTGTAAGCCGCCAAAGGCCTTTACCCGTCTGGTTCATGCTTCCGGGCTCTAGGTCAGGAATGCGGCTCAAGGAACTCGTTTTTGACTGGTGTGTTTAGCGTTCTATCTTGCGCACACATAGAAAGGCGGTCCCGAAGTGAAGACAAATGACGTCACAGACAACGTCATGCTGTCGGACGTCGCGATCCTGACGGTCGATACTAGAAGTACCGGCAGAAAACGTTCGAGCGAACGCGAGCGTCACTTTTTTTCCGCGGCATCCCAATTTCTGCCTGCTGAAGCTTCAACACACTGTCAAGCTGGAGAGCATACTGCAGCAGAACGGGCATCTGTCGCATCCACCACCGCTGTTGTGACACCGCCAGGGGTCGCGGCTGGTGACAGCTTGACACTTCTGTAGCTGCAGTAGGCGAGAATCGAGATACTACTTTTAAGTCGCGATAAACACAGCAGTCAGAGGCGCGCGTTGCAGGCACTAAGTCAGAAGGAAGTGCAAAAGAACGCATGCTAAACCCCCTCTGACGCGTTTCTCCTTACAATAGTGCGCCACGGGTGCTTCGATAATGGTGCCTGGAACGCGTCCTCGGTGTACGACTTCACCGTGTTCTAGAACGTGGGCCCTCCGTTTTCTCTGGTTGACGCCTCTTCTGCTGCAGGTCGGTATTCCAGCTTGTCAGCCTACGGAAGCTTCGGCAGTCAGGAGTTTGCGCTCCGCGACGACAACGACATTCGGCGTTCGCTCGCACTTTTGTTTACAGGGACTTCTAGTACCAACCGCCAGGATCGTGACATCCGACAGCAAGACACACCGCCTTCCGTGACGTCATTTGTCGCCACTTCGGGACTAGCTTTTATGCATGGGCGCAATAGGACACTAAATACACCAGTCGAAGACGCGTTCCAGGGCAACGTAGTTTCGATGAACTTGGTGAACCCAAGTTCATCGAGCTTGTGCCGTCAACACGCAATGCGGCTTTTCTCATGAACTCTTCCGTACTGTGTGTCGTCACGCACGTTCGGTGAATATTGAATGTCGCGTATTATAGAAGACGCAAAGGGGGATTAGTGTTGTTTCAAGCTTGTACCATTCAGAGAGCATCCTTACGCTAAACAAACGCTCGTTTGCCATTATGTGGCACATAAGCGAATTTTGGTAGATTTTTTGCAAGACCACGGCTGAAGGAATGCAAGGACTATAGTCGGTGACAGGTCAAGAAGGAAGTGGAAGCTCCTCCCACCTCTTTCCACTTTAGTAGTACGAACGCTGGACAAGAGGCGACCTCCTCTCCACCGTTTGCTCCGCTGAAGTGGAAAGGGGTGGAGGAGTTTCCACTTCGTTCTTGACCTGTCACCGGCTATAGTTACGATTTTATTACAGTTCGGTGGTGTTTGATGTTGGTCATATTTTTATTAGGTGTACCTTTAGGTTAGCAACATTTTAAATGCTTAACAGGTCGTATCAACATGCAGAGCTCACTATGCACATTTGATGACTGTATTTACAGATGTGCAATAAGAAAACGAAACCTCCAATTATGCGTCTAGTGTTACGGTTAACTGGAGTTATATAAAGGCAGAATCAGCATCAGGTATCTCATAAATTGAAACCCAAAGTGTGTGAATTACTGCTCTACTCATAGTTACAATCTAGAATTGTGCAATACCCATCAATTTTTTGTCATCTACGTCTTTCAGCTCTTACAAAGCAGAAACACCAGCTTCTGACGTATTTGAAAGACGCTCTAGCTCAAGTAAAACAATCTACAATTTGTGCTTGAGAATAAAAAAAAAAAAATCGGCAACAGTTTATAATATTTACGAGGCAAGCGCAGATAAATATCCAAAGGAACATTCCACAAAGCCTTTCGTATGCCCCAGCTCACAAGCTGTGCGCAGCACGGTTCAAATGCACGGTAATAAAATCATAGCTTTCTTAGAAATATGATGGCATAAAATGACTCACGCAAGAAAAGCACTGCTCAAAAGCTGCAGAGTCTCGCTCGTGCACCCTCCTAAGGTTGTACAAAACGTTTGAAATAGGAACGTTTTTATCGCCCCCCCACCTCCACCTTAACAAATATAAGGATGAACGAAGAATTTATAAGCGAGCAAATACTTCAGTAAAATTTATAACGTGAATTAGAAGTGGTAGAGTCGTGATATAAAAATGCACGAAATCGTGAGGCAATGCTTTAGCATTTTAAATTAGTTAAAAGCTTAATTATAAAAATGTTGTTACATTTACGTCAATCAAAATTATTATATAAATTGGCGAGAAAAAAATTATATTAAAGAAGCCGATAGGGCACACGTTCTGTTTTGCTCACTTTGTACATCTTTTACATGAAAGAAAATGAATAAATACAATATAATAGAAAAGAGAGTGGCATGGTATATCAGACCATGGGAAACACGGAAAAAAGATGAAAATACCAACTAGAAAATATAAAGTACCTTCTTGTCGGGGATGTCTCAACTTTCACGTTTTGCTGTATGCAGCCTGAGCAGAGTTGTGATGCTTCCGTCTGCTTTTATCTTTGCAGCACCAACTGCAGCCGCTGCTGTAGCCCATGGCGCGGGAGAGAGGTCCTCCGAGTGTTCCCCAGCTTCTGGCTCTGCTCGCGCTCTTGGGCTTTGTGGCAGCGCGGGCCCACGCCTTCTGCCCTGTCCGCTGCGTCTGCAATGACGACAAGCTCACAGTACAGTGCGCGGGCGCCGCCCTCGACGTCATCCCCATCACACTCAATCCTGAGATCCGAGAACTGCATCTGACGAGGAACAACATCAAGAACATCCTGTCCGCCTTCAGCGTCTACCAACAGCTCGAGTCCCTAGATGTCTCTTACAACCAGCTCAGGACGCTGGGGCGTGGTAATTTTCCCTGGCAGAGCTCAAGGTGCTCCTGCTAGACAACAATGCCGTGGTGGAAGTGGAGGCGGACACCTTCAAGGGGCTTCGAGGGCTTCTGGAGCTTCAGATGCGGCGCAATGGACTTGCCGACGTGCCGTCCAGGGCCTTTCACGACATGCGGAGTCTGGAGCGGCTGGATCTCTCCCAAAATCAGATCTCCCGCGTGGACCCGGATGCATTTGTAGGCTTGCACCGTCTGAAGTCCTTGGTGCTGCGCGAGAACAGGCTCAGTCACATCCCGACGCCGGCGTTCCACCACATCCCTCATCTGCTCGCTCTGGACGTGGCACAGAACCCAATCCCAACGGTAGTAGAAAATGCGTTCAGCCACCTGGTCCGCCTCCGAGAGCTCGTCATGGAACGTTGCAACACGGCCATTCTGGAACCAGGGTGCTTCTCTAGCCTCGTGTCCCTCTCCTCACTTCGCCTGCAGGACAACGCGCTGGCCATCTTTCCAGCCGAGGCCCTGTCAGACTTGCATCGGCTCGAGGAGTTACATATCGGCCGAAACGGGTTCAGGAGTCTCACAGAGGAACACCTGAGGGCTCTGGAGAACCTCAAGCGTCTCCACATTATTCGCGCTGAATCTCTCGAGATAGTTGACGAACTTGCCTTCAGCCAGTGTACTCAGCTCGAGCAAATAGTGCTCGAAGACAACAAGCGGTTGACCTTTCTGGCACCCGGAACCTTCAGCAATCTGCGTCAGCTGACCAGGGTGAGCCTGCGAGGCAACGGCATCGAGTCCTTTCATCCGGACCTGTTGCCCTGGAACCAGCTGGCTTCCTTGATATCCGAGACAACCCACTGGTGTGCAACTGCAGCGTCATCTGGCTTTGGGACCTTCTACGCGCGCTCGACCACAACGGGAACTGGACCAACGTCCGCTGCCACAGTCCACCCCACCTGAGCCAGGAACTACTTCGGTCGCTATCCCACTACGACCTCGACTGCGACGGTCACGCTCGCCGGAACATCCTCATCGTGGGCCTCTCCACGACGGCCATCTTCGCGATCATTGTGCTGGCACTTGTGTTGTGGTACCGGCGCAAGGTGTCCAGCGTGCTGAAGAAGCAGATGGACACCACGAGCCTACACGACCCTCACATGGGGCAGTTCCACAAGTCCGAGAGCGTCATGGCCCTGCCGCCGGCAGCCCACGTCACGTACAACGGCAAGTTCAGGCCGACGCCCTTGGCGTACATATAAAAGCCGTCCGCCCCGTCGACCGCACCCGTCTCGCCGACTCATCGCCCGGTGCCAGAGACGTCCGTGTTTCGTGACTGCCACAACAAACCTTGATACACTGACACAGTGTCGAGCAGGTGTGCAGTTGTAAGAAAGTATCACAAAACATATCCCTGATGGAACTCCGCCTTCGTTTCTAGAAGAAAAAGAGTGGTGCCAATGGTTTCCGAGAGTTCTTATTTTATGCAAATGTCAATGTAGAAAAGTTTGTGCACGCGCGTGTCCTGCATTTTTTTCCGAAGCGCAAGGCGTCCCTATCCTAGCTCCTTCGAAGCGGACAGCGGAACCTGCCCCCCGACATATCGAACAATTTCCAGTTTGTGTTTGTATACTTGACGTGCGACAGATTTCACAAGCGGATGCAAGTCACGACGTAGGAGACACAAGGACATGACGGCCAATTCGCTTCCTTTTGGGTAAGTTAATTTAAGGTGGTCTGTCAGTAAAATAATCTTTTATTTTAACGTTTTTTTTTAAGGAAGGGGAACTCAGGTAGCATTGTTTTTGGGGCTCAATTTGTTTTTGTCTAGGGATTTAGGACTTTAAAAAGCCAGAAGGAGCCAAGGTAGATCTAAACCTGACCTTATTTGGCCAGAGTTCGGGTTTCATCGCCCTAATTCGCCAAACGAGTGCCAAGGTTAAGCTTCATTGCTTTTAGTTTGTATTTAATCTTTTTAATTCATACTCGTGTTTTATTTACTTTTTTTTGTAGAAGTTTGAAGTTTTTGTGTACAGAGTGGTCTGTACACATTCATAATAACGAAAATAAATACATATACATATATATTTGTGTTTATAAGTCTACAAATACATTAGAAACAGTGTGTGAACGTGCTGATGGGCATGACATAAATTATTACTGTTACTAAAGTAAAATTTAAAAAAAACTAGCTATTTTTTATTGTACAGTGTTGGTGCTTCGTGTCCGACCTTTATGAACATTTTGAAGCATAGGTTAGCATGAACAATGCTTCCATATGAATCGCGGGCAGTCTTGGGTAAATTGATGTCACTAGACTCCCGTGGCAGTTGGGGGGAGATAGAGAGAAAATACGTTTATTTAAAAGAATCCCACATTTCCTACGAAATATGAAATAATTAAAAAAAGAGATAGGTATCTTAAATTTCTTTAAAACATTATTCATGTACGGTGGATATAGAGAATTGTCAAATGAGTTCGCATAGTACAAGAGCTGCATAAACGTTCTACGGCTAATTGTTATCCTGGTCAAAGTTCTTTTTGACTAACTTGACCAGTTAAATTTAACGCTAACCACATATCTCAAGTAAAAAGTTAAAAAAAAATTAGACGTTCACAATTCTCTGTAATGCCGAATTAAAGCGCAGCTCTTGAGGAGGAGGAGGGGAGGGTACGGAAGTGAGGGTCACGTGTGACGTCAGGATGGTAAAAGTTTCCCGCTAAATTTGGCGGGAACGTTTTCCGCTAAATTTAATGGGGACATTTTCTCGGGTTGAGTGGCGTCATGTGTGACGTCACGTTATGTCAGATGTCACGTGACGTGTGACGTCACGAGGGTAACGTTTTCCGGCTAAATTTAGCAGAAAATTTGCCCTCAAACTTAGCGGGAAATTTTAACTTCCTGACGCAACACGTGACGTCACGTGTGACGTCATTATGGGAGAACGTCCCATAATGCAACGCGCGAGTTATGCCGGCGGCGACGGCGACGCCGCTCAAGCAGGATATAGACGTTTAAGAGCTGCGCTCTAAAAAAGCCTTCTGTTGCTTATAGTTCATTTTTGTCGCCATTAGTTCAAATGGTGACCGCGTTCAACTCAAGACTAGTTAATTTTTGTCGCCATTAGTTCAAATGGTGATCGCGTTCAACTCAAGACCAGAATAATTTATATTGCCAAATTGTATTCAAGAGATGAGGCAGCTTTCTCGAGATAATGCACAATTGAACCTTACGTTTCTTTACCGACGCAGATCGAAGTTTTGTCTCTTTTTCTACATTGGGTGATTAATTCCATTGAAGATGCACTTGGTCGGGTCGCTGAAAGGTCGCCAGGCAGCTAGGACTCTGAACTGCAGGGGTTTCGATACCAGCAGATAAAGAAAAAGAGAGTTTAATATGATAATATATCGCAGGGGTGGCCAGAGTGACATGGGGTTAGAGCCGCAGACAAAACTACAAATATTCAAAAAGCCTAAAAAAGAGGGGAGGATTTTTTTTTAAAAGAAACGATATGGAGGGCGCAGTCCTTTCCAAAGAGGTGAAGTCGAATTGTCGACTGCCCCAAGTAACACCAGGCAGCAAAACGTTTCTTAAACCACAAAGCAAAAATTATTGCATGGTTCTTCGTCCAGCCACTGCCCCTGACGTCCGGTATGCGTCTACGGTTCGAAATTGTTCTCTAGAACAATAAGGGAAACAGTGCTACTGGACATATCTATGTGTCAAAAATCAGTCTAGCTGTATGTTTTTAGTGTAGTACAATGCTGCCAAGACTAGTGGGCTTTTTATTTATTTTCTAAATTATGGATATTTTTTTGTTTTGTTTTAGGCCACAAAAGGGGAAGGGGGCACGCTTACAAGCCAGCCGCGAGTTCGCACTTGAACCCGCAAAGATTCGCAGTTTGGCAACCCCTGATATATAATACACATGTGCGTAGAGTACATCATATTGTAGACAGACACAGAGCGCCGTCGCATTCTTACAATATAACCATATCGATGACAGACTAAAGGCTGCAGGTTCATACATTTGCGTTCGAGTGCGTTGCGACTGACAGTACCATCTTTTAAGGCGGTTACGACCTCCATTCCTGCCGTTGTGCTTCCGGTCGTAGAGGCTTAAGAGGCTTAAAAAAAGGTTGTGTCGGAGTCGCTAAAGCTCCACCTCGAGCATGCACTCATTGTCTTCCTCCGTGTTTTGATTGCGCGTGCGACGAACTGTTATGAAAGGCGGAAAGCTCACGCTGGAGACGGAGCATCTACTGCAACCTTAACCTGTCACCGACTATAGTTATATCTCACGAGCTAGGTCCGTACAATCGCACACTTTAGAAGTCATGCTTGTATCTTTAAGCTAAAATGAAGATTATGTACACTTTAGAACCACTACAAATGAACACGAATCATATAAGCCGCAGAAACGTTGAATATACCTTGGAGTATCTCGGTTGTCTAGGTGTGTTTCAAGAGAAGAGTCTAAAAAACGTACAAGAATGATATGTTATGTTATGTTATTCAATAACGTTCGTTTATTGCTTTTTTACTATTAATATTTTAGAGGAGGTAACCTAATGAACATTACCGCACTCAGAAATCTGAAAACCGATACTGATCCGCTTTGTGTAAGCGATGAATGTGTGCGATTTCAAGAAAATGGCAGGGAACGGAGACACCTTGTTTTCTAACGTTAAAAACTCTATGCCTGCCCGTAACTATTTTTATCAGTAAACTTTTAACCACGCTTTACATTATCTTTTTTTTTTCACGTGAAACGCGATTTGTCTTGCCAAGAATGGGGTAGGGGGGGGGGGGCTAGAAATTTGTGAAGCCGAAAAATGAAGCCGCCGATTAACTCGATGCTCCTTGGCTGAGCCAGGTGATGACGTCACACCCCCTAGCTCGACGCTGATTGGCTGGTGCAGGTTCTCGAAGAGCGCCAGGGGGATTAAAACTCGGCTCAGCGCCGATATCTCAATTCCAGAAATTGCTATCGAGTGTACACGCCGCGCGTGAAACTAGTCGCTAACCTCACCGATAGAGAGCGCCGAGAGCGGAGACGTCAATCACAGAGGAATCGGAATGAAAGCACAGATTTCACGTGCCACACAATTGCCCAGCAATTGGTTATGGAATCTTTTTTATATATATATACTCACGTCAGAAGTGAGACTCTTCCCGAAGAGTACCAAAACAGCTCTCAGATTTGCCTCTATAACGACGTCGAGGGAAATGAGTGTACAACAAAGTGATTAGGACGCTTTTGTTGATCGTTTACTCGGTTTCGCAATGATGTATGCCAGGAGTCTCCGAATCCCGGCCCGCGGTCCATATCCGGCCAGCAGGAGACATTCCGTCCGGCCCGCGGATGAACGCGTCTTCCCACGCGCCCGGCCCGTAACCCGCTGCTACAAATGCCAAAAATAAGATTGAAACTAAAAATTGCTATCGCGACTTCCACATTAAAAGTGTAAACGAAGATACCAGAAAGAATGAGAGAAAACTGCAACAAACCGCGGGATTCCTTGCCATAACACTTATTGTACATTGTCATCCTCCAGCATTAATATTCGTAGCTCTCTACGTCATGTCTGTGTAATTAGAATAGAAGCTTCTAGCGTTCTCATAAATATGGGGCCTAGTGCCCTGTGTCATAACCCTTGCCTTTTTTCATCAGCAGACTTACCATTCTCCTTAGTTATTTGCCCTGTATAAATATGCCAAAGTTCCTATGCGCTTTGATTTATGCCTGGTGAGTTCTCTAGGTCACACTTATTTTTAATGTCATATTTAGCAACAAATTACTCAAATAAATAAAGAATAAGTATTCATTCGCCTTACAATTATTTTTCTCTATTATAAATTTCTCTATTTAATGCTTATTTAGACTTATTTATTTAGTACTTCTTCATTTATATCGGTAACCACTTTCTCGGCCCTCGAGTTTTCGATAGGTCCCCAATCTGGCCCCTCAGCAAAAACGTTTGGAGAACACTGCTCTTAGCAACCCGCTACGTCATCCGGAGATTTGCACACAAGGTCAGCGACGTGCATGCCCTGTAGTGGCGTCTTCGATGCGGAGAGCCTCATCGGAGGGGGAAACGCGGCCTACGAAAACTCCCTATTGCCTCTGTTCGGCAAATTTCTTTGTCCCCGTATTCATTCTTCCAACCGGCACAGCGAGTCAATGCTCTGGCCCCCTTCCAACCGAGCCGCCTTTTTCCCCATTGACAGGGGATAGGAACCCCGACGAGGCTTCTTCCCACTTGTCCAATAAGCAGACGCAGTGGCTCTCCTGCCGGCATCGTGAGCCAACAAGGAAAATAAGGAGAACCACAGGACCCCTCGAATGGAGCACGACTCCCTAAATTGGGGGGGGGGGGAGAGTAGCCAAGTGACCCCTCCTCACCCTCAAAAAGAAGGCTAGTCTTCCCTATATACTTCGGATGAATAAGGGATGAAAGAGGGAGACTTCTCTAATACCCACCTAGAAGACCGCACTTGTCCGCTCCGGCTGTCTCCTTCGATTTCCGAGAGGTTGTCTGCTACGTATTGGCATCGCGCCCTCCTTTTCGCGGGATTTACCCGACGCCCTGCTGCGGTTATGCACATTAAACGTGTCCTTCATTGTCCTCGCAAAGCGCCTGTATTGTCTCCTTTGTTGTAGTTTGAAAGGCTGTTTCACACATTTGTGTCGGTTGCGCTCCGAAGCAACCGAAAATAATACAAAGTCACCGGGAAAAGTTTTCGCCTTACAGAAGGTGGCAAGCGATGCAAGTGGTACGTACCTTCACGAGGCAATCTTGAGTCACGGTTGTTCCGGTGTTTGGGTCGTTTCTGTCGTTTTGGTTGTTGGGAGCGCAGACGTTGCAAATGTGTGAACAGGCTTATGACTTGTACGAAGCATAGAGGCGAGAGTAAATCGACTTATATATGGTGGGCGCTACTCGCGGCCTCTATGATACTGGTATTAGCGGCGAGTTGTTTTAGTGGCGCCCTCCTATGGTTACCTTTCGTGACGTCATTACCTTGCGAACAACAAGCTCGACGGTGTTTGTAAGGAGCATGGTGGAAGCTTGAAATTATTGCGCTCTTAAAGCAACACTACCAACACCGTCGAAATTGAAGTTCTTCCATTCCTCTTATTTGCGTCGATGAGAAATCCTTTGCTGACGTCTAGTAGTCAGCATTCGGCCAATCGTGGAAGGCCGACCACAGCGACACTTTCTGATCGCGCACGTCGCCAATACCAATTAAAAAGGTCCGCGTTGTGCGGGCATCGATTTCGGGACCTAACCAAGACTAGCGCAGTAGTCTAAGCCACGTTCACGCCTAAGCTGACAGTGCCTTTGAAGCGGCGTGCTCGATGGACCAGCCAGACGTTCAACTTTCGCCACCTGATCACGCTCCCAGCCATTGCCACCCGCAGAGACCGAGGATATGTGATGAAAGGGAGCCGGTTTGTCCCGCAATGGCGCCGTTCTTACCGCACTGTCAGCCTAGAGGTGAACGGAATGTAACAGTGGAGTTAACCAGGGGCTAGCAGTCAGTAGAACAAACGGATGTTAAGGCCTGGTTCACACTTGCGAATCGGCGGGAGAATCTGCAAGAATTTGACCGCCGGGCGTAGCATCCACTGTGCATTGCCGCGGCCGATTCCGCTTCGGCGGCAGCGGATTAGCTGTAAGTGTGAACCAGGCCTAACAGTTGCCCCCAGACGAGGTCGTACACACCGCAAGTATGAATACCCTACTTCTAATAAATATATATATCATAATTGTTTAGCGAAGAGCGGCACACCAGTCGCGTTGAGGCCGCTATCACAGGTGGAAGTCGAATTATTCTTGCTCAGATCTTTTCCACCTTGGGCGGACCCTCTTTCAGATGTGGAATTCGGTATGTACTGTCACGTCCGGTCGATCTGAAACGCAGAAGCGCGGCCTGCCAAATTCGCCGCAAACGGCGAGACGCGCCTATATAGTACCTCGGACGACCACCGCGGCGCTACCGGTCGATGACAGCTAAACATTGTCAGCTGGCGTGGTTGGATTTCGCCGTGGTATCTCTCCGTTGATCATTATCTCTCCGCTGCTCTTCAGCAGCGGCCCTCCCGGGATTGCCCGGAGAGTACACGACTACTACGCGGCCGGTAGTGTAAACTAATCAATCTCGCGTTCGCCTGTGCGGCGGCCCGACGTGAGGACGGGCCGTACCTTGTTTTTGATCGAGCGGCCGTGGTACTCTGTTTCAGTGTATACGCAATAACGTTAGTCGTATAGATTACCAAAAATATTATCAAAAGTTCGTGTTTTGTGATCTTAAGGATACAAGCAGAGTACGCGCTGATTATAGTTTAGACATTTTGTGCACGAAAAGAACCTTTTTAGTCGAGTTCTTTTAGTAGAACAATGTGATTGATACTACTTGTGCGAATCAAAACTAGATATATAGCAAATTTGTTTATTTTTAATGTTTTTAATGTGCGCTTAGAGATACTTGCTCTGTTTAACCGCTGGTAATAATCAAAGCGTAATATTAGCGAACCAGAAAGCTTCGCGAACTTTTAGTTTTTTAGATTATATACTTTTCGCGCTCATGCCTGCTCTTAGCTTCCAAAAAAGAAAAAGAGAACGATACAAGAAAACTAAAAAGCCTGCCTTTTCTAATATTTATATATTGGTGCTTTTAAAGAAGAGGTTCCGTTTAAACCTTACCGCCTGTTCTCCTAAAATATTAAAACCGCTCTTGTAATTGTGGCCACACGCTTTCTTTCCTGCAGTCTTGAACAGAAAGAAAAATCACGGCGAAAGTCGATTAATGATGAAATACTAGTGCGCAGCTCTTGATTTCATAAGCTGGCTTGTTTTGTTTTATGTTCTATATTATCCCGCCTTCTCGACTAAAACGAAACCAATGAGTGCGCGGCGCAACTTAGGAAAAAAAGGGTTCCGTTGCTGGTATTTTCGGGCGAGAGTTCCCCGGGGTAAGAGCAACGACTCGTATCTATCATATCTCTCGCAAAAAAAGACCGACCGAAGCAGAGCCTGTAATATCGTACACTGACTGCTCAGATATACCTCCATATTCGCAATTTTGTATTAGGTATAATCTGTTTATGTTACAAACGCAAAACATGAAACTATTAAACCAGAACAGTTTCTCAGATTGACTGAATTAATTCAGTCGATTACAAACTGGCTAACAAAAAGAAGAGAAGAGAAAAGAAAAAAGATGCCAACACCAGAAAACTAACGTTCACTCAAAAGCACCCTTCCAGCAGTAGAAATTTTATGTTTTTTACGTTTAAAATTGTAGCTCAGATAAGTTCATTTTGAATTACTTGACGTTGGGGATTGTCGCTTGCGTTCTAATGAAATAATAAAACAAATTCTTGCGTGCCTCAGGTTGGAACTCGAGACGAATGTAGACCAACTGTGATTTTTTGACGCGCAACCAAAATCTCATTTAGGCGGCGCCATATTAGCTCTTCGTCTTGTCAAATTTACGACAAAACTTAAACATATATGATTAAAAAGTGATCGTTTGGTAACTGACATTTTTCAGGACGTATTTTTCAAGTATTCTGGTTTTTCGGAGGCATTGTTATAAATGTATATGGTGAAACTGGCCCATATGGCGTTTTTGCTATTAACATTAGGGCGAGTCCCTATTCATGCCGCCGTTGCTACACTTGTCGAATAAGTGGGTATTTTACTTCAACGGTGTAAAATATATTTTTCTGTGCTGTGTGTTCCTTCCAAAACTATGATTTTTAAGCACTCTTTTTAGTGTGCATTCTTGCATTAAGAAGCTAAGGCCAACGAAATCAGAACAAAGACGCTTTGGCGTAAGAAGACAAGTCGGAGACTGACCGTGTTGTAAAATATATCTTCTCATCCGCGAAGGGGAGCCAGACCTGCGGGCGAAAGATTATATTTCTCCTTTCTACTTCTTATCTAATAAAGAAAAGTTTAATAATGCAAGAAAGGCATTGATAAGCAGATTTACAATCAACATGTGCAAGTGACGAGAAATCAAGCAAGCTAATTTACAAAAGCCTCCAATCTAGAACAATTACTTCCTATTAAATAATTTGCTTCTCTTTCGTGTTTTGTGTCAGCGAGACGGTAGGAATAAATCTTACACAGCAAAAATTTGACTTTCGAGAATATAATAATTTAATGCTTACTCCTCTGAAATCTTCAACATTACGATGAAGGCAAATCCGATGCGTTGCTCTGTCACAATAGGCGACGAAGGGACATTGTGGCGCACCGAGGAGCGGGCTTATCTCGAGATTCTGCCAGACGGATTACCCCCGAGCTGAGGCGGGACGATGCAGCGGAGCAACAAAACCGTCTCCCAATCTCGCCGCCGATGCAGTTTCACGCGCAGTCCGACGGCCTTCCGCGGGAATGGCAAATTGAAAGGAGACATGGCTTCTTGTTCCGCCGGGAGAGCTGTCGTCTGCCTCTGCCTTGTGGGATTAGCAGACCTAATCCGGCGTCCTGTCCAAACACCCGCGGCGAAAGGATGAGTCAGAGATGCTCAGTGTCTGACGCACCCAGGAAGCAGACTCTTTCTGTGTGTGTGTGCGACGGTGAGGAGGGGAACAGAATCCCGGTATGCGGCCAGCTCTCGTTTCAGTCATCGAGGACCGCTACGCAGTAGGAACATTTACAAGCCCCGAAGGGCGGCTCCGGCGATTTTCGAGCTACCCAATCTAAACACACTTTCGGAATCCCCAGGCTTTATTCTTTCCAGCATTATGTTTGTTCCCAGCGTGTTGTTTCTATTGAGACAACGGCAAATAAAGAGCATGCCAAAGCAAAACGTTCAAATTTTCTCGCGTTTCCCAGTTGGGTGACGTCACATAATGTATAACTTAAAAGTCGAGCAAAAAAAAAAAAGAAACGGTGTTTTTGACGTTTATCTTTTTCTTTTGCACTGGTATAAACGAATTTTTTTATTTATTTTTATTTTAGACCATTAAATTTCTTGTAACCCGTCGGGAACAAACTGTACTTTGGCTGTACTTCCTCTCGTATTAGCATGTGACGTCACGAAGTATCGTGACGTGACATTGTGGGAGGGGGGGGGGGGAGCAAAATGCATGCATATATCATTGGGTCGGCCGAGTCTGAGAGCGGTAAGAATATTTTTTCGTCACGGGGAAGGGCAAAATGCGTATATGTATCATAGGGTCGGCTGGATGAAGTGTGTGCGGGCCGGGGGGGGGGGGGGGGGCGCCCTTATAAGCCCCTCCCCTGGCTACCCCACTGGTCACTGACAGCTTAAAAAACGTGGAGGCGTGACTCGTTAAATCTATCCTTCCTTTGTGATTCGTTATTTAGCATTCTTATTGGATATTGCTTCAATCTGAATGGCTGCAGAAGGATAATGAGATGCTCTGGATTCGCCCCGCTACGCCGTGCCAGGCCCCGGGCTTCTTATGCGGTCGGTGACATTAAGAAAGTGCCTTCTACTCCGCTCATTTGCATTAGACAGCACGCCTACAGCAGCGAATCCTCCCCTAGCAGTGGCGACAGCCCGCATCCGCGAGGACGTGCACGCGCATGGCGCTGTCCACACTGTCGCGCTTTCGCGCCGCCGACGCACCGAGATACCGGACCCACCGAGACAGCAGAGACGGCTGTCTCCTCCGCCTCGAAGGCTGCTCCCGACTGTAGGTGGCGGCAGCCACCCTCTCAATTCCAAGGGTGAAATCCGCGAGACTGAGCGCGTCCAGCCGTTGCAACTAGGCAAACGCTGTCGGTGCCAATGTTTCATTAAATATTATCAGAGTATGCTGTATTCCCTCGTAAAATATTTTGTGTTTTCTTGCCATAACATTCTTGATAATATCGGCCAACTACGTACCCTCACTGTCGCAACGAGAAGGTTGCAGTTAAATATTCAGTGCTACTATCTCGAAAACAACGCGACGTAATGAAAGGAATGCGGTACCAACTGGAATACAAAGAGTCTGCTCCCCCGCCAACACCAAGATGGATGCAGGCCCGGAGGAACTTTCAATCTTCGGAGCTAAGTCGACGTTCGCCGAGCTCGCGTGGCCAACAAGAAAGGGCGCGCGCGCCCAAGACTTGTTAGAGATTACCCGGCGTTTCAATCATCCGTCTAATACATGAGAACCCAACTAGCGGAAAAAAAAACAACAACCCGCCTCGATACATTTCATCTTTCGAGCGCGTGTAAACAGATAAAAGCGTGTTAAAACCAATTTCGCAGACACGTGAGATCCCTTCTCCCACTTTTTTTCTCCTCAAGCACCTTCTCCCCTTCGAAACAACTCTACAACTAATAACGCGCGCCGTGCTACCATCAAAACAACTCAATTCTCAAAACCATTACTCCTTCCCGCACAAGAAAGAAATGAATAAGAAAAAGAAAAAAAACTATCGATGTATCTACATTAAAATTCGTATTACGTGTAGCTACCACTGCACTTCCGTGTTTTTAATTTTATTTCTGGTTCTTCCAATAGTGCGCGTCTTTCAGCGTTCTTATTACTCGGGTTTTCAGCTCATCTGACACGACTTCGTATCAGAATTTTGGTTTTGTTCTCTTATTTTGTTTCGCTATATTTATATATTTTTTTATTATCTTGTTGCAGAGGGATAAGGATCGTTGCAGGTTGCCCGGCAACGGTCGCCACGCCGGCTCGCAGTAATGCGCGTCGGGTAAAAATAAAAGTTGTTCGCACACCATTAGACCCTCACACCATATCCTCTTTCTCTCCTTCTTTCTCCCTTTCCCTTCCTCAAATTTCTTTACGTCTTATTTTCTTCAATGCTTCCGCTTTAGCATCTCATCCTGTTTTCTTTTTTCTTTCGTTCACTTCTAGTAACACTTTAACTTTCGATGCGTACTCCACATGTTCTACTCAAAGTCTTTTTTTTCTCTAAATATGTAATACAAGGTCCTCAGTGCCGTTTCATTATGTGATACTTTGCTTTCCATTTCATGTTATTCTTTTCTTTCTTTTTTCTCTCTTCGCTTCCCTTTTTCAAAGAACGGCGCGTAAGTAAAGGTAGGCCAAGTCACACACACCTCGATCCATCATTCTAGCCAGAATTATAACGCACAACTTCCTTGTATCGGTCATCTTTTTTTATATATTGTATTTCAAGTATCTGACACCATCGTAAACTTTGATGAAGCGGAGGTCTACCGATTTTCTTTTTCGCCCAGAAAATGAATACTTAATGAACCTTTCGTTCTCTTTCTCTTCCTCTCTTTAAGCCGCGCAAGTTACCCGCAAAATGTTATCTAAAAAAAAAACACGAACTTTTTTATTTTGTAGAAAGTGCAAGGTTCGAAGTTATCCATCTATCGTCGCACGGCGCCTTGTCCCGAGCTACGTATTCGTCGTTTAATACAGACAGACACACACTGTAACAGTTGAGCGAATTCTGTTCGCGTGTTTTTTTATTAATTGTTTTTGTGAATCTCTTTATCAACTTTACTAGCGGAAATCGGATAAAACGACATATAACGCAAAAGCAAGCAATGAAACAACCTTCGGGAAGCCGGCAACTCTCTATAATAATCAACCGACCTAGAGGTGCCGACAGAAACCGGTTTGAATTTCAAAATCAAGACGCACCGCGTCAAAATATATGTACATATACGTAAGAAAAAGAATACGAAAAAAAAGAAGACGTTAGGCACGATCGTCGTCGTGGCACAATTTCGGGGAATCACGTTCGTGCCTCGCCAATCAGCCCTTAATGCGGGGAAAGGAAGCCGCCCGTTTTCTCACGAACCTTGAGGTTCCCCCGAATTCCCGGATATAGGACACTCCCCGGCGCAGTGTCGCTCGCCTTCTCGGAATATGCAAATGAGTGCGTCTCTCTGACACGTCAGTGAGCCGTTTTCCCCCGCGCAGCTCGACTCGATTCACCCCTAAGCTGACAGTGCGGTGGAAGTTGCCTGCTCGCGTCAGACAAGTCGTAAGTCTACCTTTTGCCACGTGATCTCGCTTCACCCCATACGTATCACGGCGGGACGGGATACGCGCTCGCTGTGTTACGGCCTGTCCAGTGAGGCATGATAACACCTAATGTTTCCGAAGCGGCACTATACTTCGTTTCAGCTTAGGTCTAGTACCGCAGTCGATGCTACAAGCGCGAGCATGTGGCCCTGAACAGTGCTCGTACTGCACGAGCGCGCGTGACTTAGCAGGGACAGCTGACAAGCCCGGAGCTCGCGCTTGTAGCCTTCGACTGCGTCTGGACCACGGTGAGTCTGGACCCAAGCTGATAACGAAGCCATACGGCACATAGTTAAAGCCCCTTCATGTTTCAAAAGTAGCGCAAGGTGCGTCGATGCACGAGGCACGTGCAACGTGCAGCCCTTGGGAACATCATGGAGGTACAGCGCAGCACTGAGCTAGACTTCAGACGCCATGTTCTTCCCAGAAGTGGCGCGCCGAAACGTGTCTCGAGCATTTCCACAACAATGAATGGCACCACTTTTCCGGGATAGAGGGGCTTTACACATAGAGAGGGCTTTGCACATAGTCTGCACGTAGTATAGCAGTGCGTTCGATACACACGCGCGATTTTGCTTGAGTGGTGACATCTCAGCCATATGTACGCCCAATCGTGGTCTGATGCAGTTTATCGAAGGTACGTCGCAATCTGGTGTCATCAGCTACGAGTCTGCATAACTCTGGCTAATAGAGAGTAGTACGTCATTTTAGTGCCCAAGACACGCACCGAGTAGCGAGAGCGTCACGCGCTGCGCAGATTCAGTGCTAGATAATGGACGTCTTCACCCTGAGACATCGGACACGACTATGTAGGCACTCTACACATAGTTACACATAGTTAAAGTCTTCTCTACGAGTAGAATGAGCGTTTTTTACAACGTACCGCGCACCATTGTTCGCCGGAGACGCGCGATGACACGTGACCACGGGTCGGGTGCTCCGCCGCCAGTATCGCTTCCAAGGCCTCGGCGTACATTCCAGTGTCTGAGCCGCCATGCGCTTCGAACGCGGCCGCTCGGCCATGGGCCTCCGCATTCGTCGCATTATGACGCTCCACATGCAATGACAAACGCACAATATCTGACTCACGTAGGGGGCTTTACACATAGTCTGCACATAGTAGGCTCTAAGCGCCACTGGGCGGCTGGGAGCTGCTCCACAGCGCGGCTGCAATCAAGGGTACGAGAGTGCGCCCTTGAGCGATCATCAAAGCCGTGCACGCGTGCTCTAGAAAAAGAAAAAAAAACACGGAAATGCCAGAGAGAAATGTCCACGAGTATAGACGCTGGTCAAAACGAACTGGAGAAGCCGACAAAGAAGAAGCGAACGCGTAAATTCTTTGGAAACTATCGCGGAGCCTGCAATTCCCTATTGCTTAGGTTGTGCTTGAATGCGCGTAAGGGGCTGCTAGATTATCGGTTACTGGCCCTGAACGTTAATTCTGAATTGAACTCTGAGAGTCATTAGAAAAGGTTTAATTACGATGCTGGTCTGGGGGACCTGAATGCTGACTCTACCCGAGGTAATGCCACGGCACAAAAATCGCAAGGTATGAGCATTCTCTTTTATTCATTCGATTGCCCTGAAAGCAATAATCTGCTGAATGCTTTACTAAGGGAATAGAGGACCTTACGCGCACATCGTAGATGTGCACTTGTTGGCAGCAACGTTCTTTCTTCGTATGTTCCTTTTTCAAGTGGTGCTTTAGGGATTCATCGCTGGACAGCTCGTGGAAAGACACACCAGAAGTCTTCCCCGATGGTGACGCGCAATTCAGGACACACCCATACACCATTGGGCCACGAGAACGAGACGCGTTTGATTTGAGCAGCAGGGTTAAGAGGGCGGAACAGCGAGAATAGTATAGGCTGCCAGCGCCCCCATGCAGAAAGATGCACATGGTTTCTCCTGTGACGCAAAAAGGCCGTATGAAAAAGAAGCGCGCGAATCCAGTCCGGCCGTGTACGTATGTTCAAAGAGTGGGATCAGGCGATGAAAAGGAGGCTTTTTTTTATCCGGCGAGCCCATGTGGCCTCCAATACACTGTCAGCTGATAAAGGTAAACGTGGAGTGGTGTAGTGGTTAGCATACCCGACCGGGTACTGGGAGATCCGGAGTTCAAATCCCGGTTCCGCCAAAAGTTTTGTCTTTCTGCGGTTTCGCAGGCTTTGCTTCAGTCGATCAAGTACGATTCATTCATCCCGCATGGTTTCGGCTAGATTTACGCCTAAGCTGAGAGTGCGGTGGAAGCTACGTGCTCGCATGACCAGTCATATACGTCTATGTTCCGCCACGTGATCACGCTCCCGCCCAGATATCCAGGCGCAGAGAGAGCGGGGTCAGGTGACGAAAAGGAGGCCGTTGATTGGTCCGCCGATTGTGTTCCTGCCGCTGCACTGTCAGCTTGTCTTTGCACGCTGAGAGTATAGTCCCCGGATGGTGGAACATGCGCGTCGGCGTTAATGACGCGCCTCTTGTGTGCGCGCATTGGCGTGTTTCTTCGAATCAGGGACGTATGCAAGGACGTATGTATTCTTCGTTTACAAGGACGAAGAGATCTCTGACATGTTGCAGGGATGCCGAAGCAATTTAGGTAGTATTCGGGTCGTCGTAGTTGAGTGGCGAAACACAGGTTCTTAGCACCACGTCATGGGACCATATCTGTTGCAACAATTGAACAGCAAAAAATAAGAAAATAGATTTAAAAAGATTAATGCACTAAGTTCGTTGCAACCGGTTGGGCAATAGAAAAAGTCCTTCCACACACAAAAAAAAAGAAGATATATCTATAGATTTGTTTTTTCTTGTATAATTTTTTTCCGGAAGAAAGTTGGGAGAGACCGAATACGCGGCATGTCTTGAATTTCGCTGCTTTATCATGATACGGACGCGGTGACATCTGACGTCATAGTATCGGGTGTTCCGCGTAACGCGACGTCACTGAATCACATGATGCCATGTTCAACTTATGCTTTCCGAATTAAGAAAACAAATCGAAATATGACGTTCAATTAAATCACTTCATGGGTAGCCGGTGTAAGCACCCGAAGGTAGGCATCACCCCCTCCCCGCCCCTTTCGCCCTGGGACGAATTCAATACAGCTAACCGCAATACCATCTTAGTTTAATGTTGTTTCATTTTCGAGAATGTGGGCAGTTGTGGTCAAAAGTGAGTCACTTAAGTATCTCCCTCCTGTTCCCATTAACGTAAAAAGAGCAATTCTGAAGGTATCCTAAGAGATACATCTTTTTGAACGCATAAAGCAAATGTGTTCGACCTGCGAAGCATTCTAAACGAGGCCATCCTATCTTTAGCTTACTGGCGTTTTATTGTCCGGAACTGAAAATTAAACGAGTCAATCTACACAAGCGCACACGCCATCAATCCAGATTTTCTAACGCCATAAAAAAAAAACAAGAACGCCATTCGCTCGCGGGGCTAAGTATCCGCCTGCCGGACAAACATGCGACGTGGTTAACGAGCGACAAAAGCTCGATTTAAAAGCAGTGGCCCGAGAAACAGAAAAAAACAAAACAAACTACAACAGCACACGTAAGGTTCTGGGTTATAACGCTCAACAAAAATAAAACGCGTTTGGTCATTAGAGTCCCCGGCGCTCTCGCAAAAGCAAGCATTTTCCAGACCACACGTTGGAACTCGGCGGCAGGCGAGCACCGATGCGCGCGTTTTAAATGGAGCGAAAACAAAGAGCACAGCATATAGGGGCGCTGCGCAGCACCCAGATTCAAAGCCTTCGAAGCTGCTTGCCGACGGCAGTCCAAAGTCGAGGCAACGAGCGATATATCGAAGCCGATGCTAAAAAAAATTCTTAAAAAAACTAGAAAAAGAAAAGGAAATTTAGCACTGTAAAGGAATCAGCGACAAAAGTCTTCAATCCGACGCGCCGTGATTCAAAGAGAGAGACGCGGAGTACGGTCATGGAGGGAGGGGCGGTAAGAGCAACGACACCAAATACGCCCTGAAAAATGAATCCGCGCTTTGACGCGGGGACTACGGGAGCGAACAAAAAGGACAGGCGGGTAGCATGGCTGCCGAGAAATTTTTAATTAAAACCGGCACGCGAGGATTGGGGAACGGTCGGAAGGGGCGGAAGGGGGCTGTTGTCGCGCACCCTCCGAGCTCCGCTGATAAGCGGCGTCGTGTTGAACGCGACCTGGGCGCAATGGCGAGGTGGAGGTGCGTCGTTTTGGGACGTCTGACCCGCTGTCGCCGACCGAGCGGCGGCGGGATGCGTGAGAAAAATTGGCGTCAAAACCAGGACGGTTCCAACGGACATTCCGGGCGCCGTCCGAGCGCGCAGCGCGATCCACTGTGCCGCGCCTGGCGGTTTGTTTTTCCCGATACTTCGGGCCTCCCGCTGCCATGCCTCCCCCGGTCTGTCCCTTCTTGTTCACACGGTAGTCCCGTGTGCGTCGTATCATAGCCTCCGCCAATATATGGGTACGGGAGAAAGAGCAAGGAAGCTATAGGGGCACAGCACTAGAGCGGCGGTTTTGAAAAAGACTCTGTCTCGATGGCGCCCGTGATCATGGGGTGTAGTCGCGTCTCGTCACAAGGCGTTGAGTTTCGCAGTTGACCGCCGCGCTTTTCCTAACGCCTGCGTGTGTTGAGTGTTTCGTGTAACGCGTTGCAGGTAATGGCGTTACATCTAACGCGTTACTTATTTCGTTAACCCAGTGACTTACCCGTTGCATTTCGAAATATAACCTATAGAAAATACTTACCTTGCGTATTTCAAGTAACGGGTACCGTAGTTACGTTTCTGGTTGCATCGTCTTATCAAGACTTTAAAAAGTTACACCTCAAGGTATTTTTTTGTGTTTGTAGGCGCCAAGTTCTATGAATTATTGCACTCATCCTACATACCCTCAAAATGTTGTCTCTTTTTTCCCCCACTCTGACATTCCCACTTTGGAAAGACCTAATCGCCCACGCTCTTTGTCCCAGCGCCGAAAAACGCTGTCGCCGTCAATGGTGAGCAGGGAGAATAGACGGAGGGAAATATGGCGCCTATGCACACCTATAACGCCAAAAAAGTAAAATGTTTTCATTCCATAAAAAAAGTAACGCAAAAACAAACGTGGGCCTACATTTTGACGGTAACCGTAACCGGTTCATTTTAATTTGAGGTAACGTGTGTTGATAACGCGTTCCCCTTATTTGCAAGTGAAGAGCAACGTACTTTGTTACGTTTTTCGGTAACGTCTATAACACTGGTTGTGTCTCGTTCTCTCCTCTCTTTTGCGGCTCTCGAAGGGACTACTGTCTTGACATAGCCTCTTCTATGCTCACAAAGCCTGGCAGTTCGACGACGGAGCCATAGAGTGCCCGGTCGCAGTTTTGGAGCGCGAGGCTCTGGTAGCACAGCGCATCAAAAGAGCCATTTCTCGGGGAACTTGGACGTCAGCGCACAGCTTTTGCAGTGGCGAGGACCCGAAACACGCTTGTTCGCCCGGGAGAAGTGTGTTTCGGCGTCTCGCCGCAGCGAGGCGCCAGTCACGTGGCTCTCCTCTCATTCGTTTTCTGCCACTCCACCTTTTCCATTTAGGCGGCCGCTTCTCGTGGCCATCTGCCTGGCTTTGTCAGTATATAGGAGGCTATCGTTCTGATTACGAAGCGCGCGCGGATGAAATTCGCCATTTGAAACATTCCTCCTGTCCTTTACTTTTTCCCTGGGTAATAGTTGTCCTAAGCTTCCTATCTTCCAGCAACTCCAGCGTTCTTGATTGCGAGCTTTCTACCGCGAGAAACACTTCTGCGCCTTTTCTTAGCTATACCCGGCGTCAGCTGTTTTGTGGTATCGTTGTCAAGGCTAGCGCAGCTTCTGCGGTGCTTCAACGCTGTCAAGGCTCAGTGCGTGAGTGCGTGCGAATGCAAGAGGAAATCGCGTGAACGCGCTCAAACAGCAGCACAGAGCTTGAGCCCTGTGGATCCCACGCTATCTCTGCGTACGTACTCCAAAATAGTTAACGGCGACTATAAGTCTTAACGAAGTCACTGCTTCTTGCAATGCTGTCCTTGTGATTGCATGGTTTGCAGGCATCATAATCCTATTTCGCTCTAAATGCAGTGTAGCTAATCGCTACCGGCAAGTGAAAGCATTTCTGCACGAGATCTCGCGCATGAGCTTCTGTCAAAATTACGAGTTCAAGGTTGTAGCCTTCGTTGCGGAACAGCTTTACAAACTTTAGGCCTTCCGGGGTCGCTATTTTTTTAGCACAAGCTTTACATATGATTTATCGTTTATTTGTATCAAGGTTGATCGATATCAAATTAAAACTCGAAAGTCGAACACGTCGTAAGATAGGCTCGCTGATGAGGAGTTGAACGTAGAGCGGCGCATATGCATTGAACGTTGGTAAAAACACACCTCCACAAACTCAAGCACACTTTCCCGAAGCGGACGCTCTAAAGGCCCCATCGCTCATTTGCGTTTGAGTCTAATCGAGTGTGATGCAATTTCTTAAGACATGCTTACTACGAGAGATCACACTGGCCCCCTCTATCGAGTAGCGCCGGAACTTTTCCAATCTGCGTATAACTAAACTGAAGTTTTAAGGTAGTTGCCAGATCAGATCTACGTGCCATTTACGAGAAACGGTCTCTTATGACGTATTCCGAATTATTTAGAGTACTCAATAAGAGAATCGTGCTCAAATGTACGAACACTGGGGGTGTTTCACGGCTAGCCGATAGATGGCGCCAGTGTGTTTTCTCGTCGCGTAGGCGGTCACGAGCGGTCCTCACAACCCGCTTGATCAAACTCAAAATATAAATGTGTGCATCATCCTTCAGCGTCCACCTTATTGGCTCCCGTGTTGGAAGCCTTAAACCGCACTCCCGCTGCTTATTGCGTCGCACGAAAGGCCCGCTGTTCGCTGCAGACGACAGAATAACGTCAGAACGCCAAGCTCTGATTGGCTCCAATTGGAGAATAGGCCTCAAAGCAAGCTGCCTTGAGGTCTACCCACTATATCCTTCAATTAGAGCCAATCAGAGCTCCGCGGCGCTTTGACGTCACCCCAGCCCCTGCAAAAAAAAACAAAAAAAAAAACAACAGACGAACTTGCACTCCGCACATCCTTCCAACATGTCTGCAGGCAGGTGTTTGTACGTCCAACGTGACGGAACCGTCATACGAGAAAGACACACGCCTGAGAAAATTGTCTTGCAGACTGTCGTTCGCATGATGTATTTATTGGTGGTGTGACCGCGGTTTTAACGCTGGTGCTTTTTTCGTCCGCACAAGCTATCACACAAGATGAGCGTTTTCCAAGTCCTACATTATCCACCCTAAACGCTTGAATTTATGGGAAAACAAAGCGTAATTTTATTTTTCGCTAGAGTAGGAGTCGCTAAACTTCTAGTGTAAAATTCATTTTAATTCTTTTTTCTATCAGCTGTTAAACACGTTGCAAAGTAAGGACGCATGATATCGGTGAAGCGTGCAGCTATTGGCGTTTCCAACACCGATAACTTAACCTTCCCCCTTTCCCCCTTAACAAAGAAAGAGAGCAGCGTATGAACAATTAAATCACCGTCGACTGTATGTTGCTATAAGTATAAACTAGGGTTTTTGCGCTTATTTTTCCCAGACTCAAATCAGGGAAAACCTCAAACGCCCATAAAATTTTCGTTTTCTTTTTTTTTTTTTTTGCTACACGTGTTCAGGATGAACAAGAGCTTGATTCAATTTCAGCGGGGTTCCGAGGTAGTAATCCTCGCGGAAGAAATGCCTTCGAACACAGTTCGGAAGAGATAGGGGACGTCAATATTGTTACTGCGAAGGGGACGAAGAGCGCGCCTCGCATATGTGACCGGAGAGCGCGACGGCGCGAGCTCGGTCGGCGCGCAGTTTTGGAATTAAACCCATCTTCGCAGGCGTCAGTTTCGATGCTCCTTCTCTGAATAGCAACGTAATAGCGTCGTAGAACTGCGTCTCCACCAAACGTTACGATGATATTTACTATTATTTAGAGAACGAGCACCCAAAACTGACGTCAGTCTGCGATGGTGCACGTGTTTTATTCCAAAACTGCCCGCCGACCGAGCTCGCGCTGTTTCGCGCACTGGTCCGTGCACAGGAAGCTACGCTGCCATATAGAGTGGCTCTAAACTCTGTTTCACCTTATGATGTACCGCAGGAAAGGCTACAAGCGCGAGCTCCTTGTTCTGGGGCACATCTCGGCGGCACAAGCTCTCGTGACTTAAGAGCAGCTGCCAACGCTATGAGCTCGCGCTTCTAGCCTTCGCTGCGGTACAACATCAGGTGAAACGAAGTATAGGCGCATTCGCTAGGCGCCTTTGGCCCCAACGCACAGTTGCGTTTGAGAGGGTCTGAGTGCGCTTGACCGCGTGGCGGCTGCGAGAAACCAGGACATCCCTACTTCTTATGTCACGCACCGTGCTATTCCTTGAATTGGATTGCACGCTTGGTATGAAGTAGAGACGTGCCGGTGACTCGCTTTCGTTTCTCGACGCAAGGCAGTCACACGCTTTCAAACGCAACTCTGCGCAGGGGCCTTTAAATCGAGGAACACCTGCGTCCAGCGTATGGCTTTCCCGTTCGAACTCCTTCGACGAGTGCACTGGAGCCAAAGGCGGCTAGCTTCAGGTCGCCCACTAGTCTATACAATGAGCTCGGCGTTCTGAGGACCCCGCGAGCTCACGTCCCCTCCTCTCTTTCAGTTTCTCGGCGCATTAGTTTCCGAAAAGAAACAGAAAAAAATTTTTTCGGAGCAGGCCCATCACAAGTTAAATCTATCGCCGTCAGGGTGGGCGAATGAACAGGGTTGACAGTCCACTCACAGCGAGCTGGGCTCTTTTCTGATAACTGTAAAAAATAAAAATAAGAGTGAGGAAAAGAAAGCGAGAGAAACCGAGACATCGGCTGCGAGGGATTACGGATCTGACAGTAATTCGGGTTTTTCGAGGCCGACCATGTTCTCCAGAGATTAGACCGCTGAAAGGCGACTGAATTGGTAGCTTCTCAGGACGCGACGGACACTGCACTTCGAAGACATCAGCGCCCAGCCGTCTCTCGCGGGGTGGAGGGGACTCCGATAGATCCCGAGTTGCTGAACCCCTAGGATACACAGACTGCCCGGTTGGTAGTAGAGCTAGCGGGGTTCGCCTGACGACATTTCTAGCTATGCCTTTCCACTATAAACGACTCCTCTTCGTGAACCTTTTTTTTTTTTTTTAATCTCGCTTTGTTACGAGCCGTAATAAACCTGGTGAAAAGCACGGAAGGAGCTGTACGGCGCGCAAATTCGCATCTTCCTCGCGCATCTCGTGCGTTTGTTTACCCGCCAAATGCGCCCACCTGCTTTTTGTTTACCCCCCACCTTAACCAATGAGAACACGAGCTTGTCAGCCTCGGCATCGCGCATATCTGCTGTAGTGCCCTTTGATCGGTGTGCACATCCTTGAGTTCTGATGCGCTAAGGGCGCATGTTGGCACAATCGCTCGGAGTATAGTCGCAGACAACTTATAAGACTGAGGGCGTGGCGAGTCCGGACATCTTATACTCGCTCCGCAACCAATAAGATTGCTGCGCGAAAATACTAAGCCACTCCCAACGTTTTTTAGCACGTCGGTGACTATAGTGAAAAAGCCATATTTTTCGCAGGAATATGTGTTCATACAAAGCGAATTTATCAAAATTTACTATTCTTGGAATTCAAACGCCCGTATAGGGTCTGTTGCAAAGTGAAAGTTTCTCTGCTTCTCGGGCCGGGTTGCAATGACGTCACAACGCCGAGCTCTGATTGGCCCTGATTGGCTCCGATGGGAAGGACAGTGGGTAGACCTCCAGGCGGCTAGCATGGAGGTCTACCCGCTGTCCCGCCAATCAGAGTAAATCGGAGCTCGGCATTCTGACGTCATCGGAAGCCCTACGCAAGAAGCAAACGAACTTGCGATCCGCGTGTCATTTGTAGCGTTCGAGGCTTTGCAATCTACTGACCTGAGCTAACGGCTTAAGTCCCCGGTTACACTCCTAGTACATCAGTGTGCAGACATTGTCTGGGCCGTGATGCTATCTTGTATGGCGGTCTTGACACATTGGTCACACAAAAGATGTTTTCAGACATGTTCGAAGCACGCGTGGGGTTAGATGCCTAATTGTGCAAATAAAATTGGCTTCTCTGTACTGTGCGCTGCCAGTATATAATCCTTAGTGACTGAAGCTAACGAAAGGTTCTTTGATATATATCAAAAGAGACGACTCGCTAGGTCGAGCACTGACATCGATTTCCGACTCAGAAAATCGCCGGTGTTTGAGGTGAAAATATTCAGCTACTGGCGTGGAACGGTTAGCAAACTGTAACGGGGAGAGCAAGGCTTTTGTCTTGAGCAATGTCTTTACGGTGGACATTACTTCGTATACAGATCACCACGCAAAAAGAAGGGCGAAGGTTCGGCGGAGCCCGACAAGGGGAATCTCCCATGGAACCTTTACAATGGAGGTCGACATCTTGCCAAAAGACAAAATTTCCCCGAGCAAGCAAAAGAAAGTTCGGCGAAGAGGCAACTTCCAATTCGAAGCTATATTCTGGGGATCCTGTTTGCGCGAACAAAACCGTACGGGATATTTTATAAATCGTACACTGTGCTGTTGCCGTGCTCAGCGGACGCTTGGTCAATCCGTGCTGAAAGTGAAGGATTTACTTCAATTCAATTTTAAAGGGGTTATGACACGCCAAAACTAAAAACGTTGCGATAACTATAGTGCTAGGACCCATTGTATGCTCCTTTAATCCTCGGAAATTTGTTTTGAAAATGGCGCGATAGTTTCGTGGAGAAATCGATTTATATGCGGGTCCCTCGGATCCGCCCCATTCGAAAAGGCCGCCGTGCCATGAAGACTGGTGACGTAGCCAGCCTCCCGCGTGGCGTCCAGTTGCACGAACTCGCAGACTTGGCTCTCTTGGCGTCTCGAGCTTCAGCTTCCTCGTTTACCATCCACATTTCGAGCATCCGGTCCATGACGATTACGTATACGGCATCGTTCGCCTTGTCAAAGTGTTCGACATTGATCGCAGCACCGATGAGAGTGATTGCTATCAAGAGATCTTGGAAGCTGTTCATTTTGACTCCGACCGGCTGGCGACCAGCTCCAGTGACGGCGAACTACGGACGAACTCGCCGTGGTCACCGTCGTCCGGGAATATCTCGCAGGCGCATGCAGGGTGGAAGGTCAACGGGTCGGGGGCGAGAGCGAGAATAGCGTTCGGGTTGCCGAGTTGCGTGAACAGTTTTGATCGTACCGCGGCGAGGGAAGCTTGGGCGATCATAGGGCGCCTAAAGTCGGTGACAGGTTAAGAACGAAGTGGAAGCTCCTCCCATCTCTTTTCACTTCGACAGGGTGAACGGTGGAGAGGAGGTGAGCTCCTTTCCACCGTTCGCTCTAATAAAGTGGAAAGAGGTGAGAGGGGCTTCCACTTCGTTCTTGACCTGTCACCGACTATAGAATAAGAGAGCGTTCATGATCACGCGGTTTATTGACGCCATGGTGTGACTAACTTGGGGAGTGTTGCCTGGTTGCCAAGTGAAAATGATAAAAGTTCGTAAATTTATTATTGCAATTACCAGAGCTCTAAAAATCACGTAACTTGGTGAATATATCTTAAGTAGCCTACGAGCATTCCACTTCAAGAATAATCCATCCGTTTAACATCGTGTCGTACGCGCTAGTATTTCGCGCGTACACAGATGTCGCCCCGAATATTCGCGACTAAAATTCACTCTACGTGGGGCCACTCGTTTTTTAAGATGGCGGTTATAGTGAGGGTCGGAGATTCGGTGCCGGGCAACGAGGTAGAGGGGCTTAGAGCGATAAACCGGGGTTCCGGTCTGCACTCGAAAGTGACCCCCATAAGGCGGCTGCCATTGTACGCAAATTTGACCCCTCGTCACGTCACCAAACCAAATACGTGACGTCACAGGAAAGATGGCAGCGCCCATGCAGCGGCTGGCCCCAGCTGGGCCGGAGCATTGGCCGGAGCTTGTCGGATGCTTTGTTCGTTGTCGTTCGTCTCGGCGAGTTGACTTCAGACGCGGAAGCCGTCATATGAGGCCGGTCGAAAACGACTTCAGAGTTCAGCGTGGCGTCTGACGTAGGTATAACGTGAAAATGTGGAGGAACGGTGTGCATTTTGCTGGCGACCGACGGGGATATTGCCACGAAAGAGACAATCGGCCCTACATTGCTCGGACCTCGGATTGATTCGGATACCGCTAGGATAAATTTTAAGGCGACGTTTCTGTGCTCTCGTTGACCATCGGAATCTTCGAGGTCTGCAGTGAAGCGTGTGCAATATATTTGGATGCACAGTTTAGTGACGGGAATTGCGTGAGTCGTGCTTGGCAGTGTGCAATCGTGGTGCCGCTTCGTTCAAATGACTGAAGGCTCACTTTGGTTGTGCGGTGCACCGGAGAGCTACCTTGAAGCTTGTAGTTCCCGTGCCGTGCTAAATGATACTGTGCTGCTTCCCAAATTGTTCCGGCGTAGACGTGCACTTTCACGGAGCACAGGTGCGCGGCGCACCGAAGAGCTGCCTTCAAGCTGGTAGTTCCTGTGCCGTGGTTTAGTTGGTGCTGTGCTGCTTCCTAAATTGTTCTGGCGTAGACGTGCACTTTCACGGAGCACAGGTGTTGCAGTTGGTATTGATTCCGCTTGTCTGTCGCACGTTTCGTCGATACAAAAGTTTTATCAACACTCGTTACGCGAATTGCAAGCTGTATGGACATTTCATCGCGCGTGTAACCTACCCAGTCCATCCATTCACGCCGCTTTGCGACGACAGTCTGCAGCGGCTCATTACCAGAAAAGTGGTCCCACACCCATTTCAGTTCAGCTCGTCCACAGCAGTCGCCAAACCCCGAAGGAGACGATTTGATCGGACAGAATGCCACTAAAGCAGTACGTGCAGTTTCTTTAGTGGTCAGGATAGACTCTTTTCTGTCTGTTTTGTTATATTGTCACGGATGCTTGCTCCAGTCCTATTTTCTATCAATATTTACTATTCTAGAAAGTTCCAGGCCATGCTCAGCTGTCATCGTATGTTCTGGTGGAGGTGCTGCGCACTTTACCCATAGCCCTTCACTCTGTGTCAACCCTCGCGGCTCCTCAGCCGAGTTGCCCGATAACAAGACACGGGTGGCGGATTATCCCGCGTCTTAAACCCCCGGCGAGCCGGGAACCAAGTCCTATCCCGAGCCCGGCAGAAAAACCGCAAGACGAGCGAGTACCACAAGGACGAACCTCGAAAAAGCATCACGAAGAACCTGAAATCCGAGCCAGTCGCTGCTATACCAGCGAGAACCACCGGAATTCGGTCTTTTGCCAGAAAAACCGAAGCTGACTAAGCCAACAATGACAAACCTGTAGCAGCAAACCGCGTCCGCTCCCACCATCGTTTGCATGCCCGTCGCACCTCGCACTCTGATGCCCTTTCACGCAAGGTGTATGAAGACGTCGAGAACTGGATTGAAATTTATGACCGTGTCGCCCGCCACAGTGGGTAGACGGACAACCAGCTCCTGCAGAACCTATACTTCTCATGGAAGAAACTGCCAGGCACTGGTTTGAGAACCACGAATCCTCCTTAACGTCGTGGGAAGTTTGCAAGATTGAGCTGAAGTGCACGTTCATCAGCCAACATTCACGAGAGAGAGCCGAATTCCTGATTCTGTCCAGGACACGGCCCCAACGAGAGCGTCACCGCCTTTGTGGAGGATGTTTTGTGCCTGATCGAGCACCCACGCCAACCCCGATACTCTAGAAGACAAGACACTAAGAATCCCATGTCCCTGATGTGAGGGACAACACCTCCGGCAGCCCTGTCCGCAACCCCACGACAACAGTCGAAGGGTCACCGAGGCTTCCAACATTGAATGTACACTGCAGGCCCGAGCCTGTCAATATCAACAACTCCCCAGCGTCTCGATACTCGAGTCGTCCAGCTGCAACTTCGACGCCAGCCTCCCAGGCATCCGCAACATCATCCATAACGTTTTCCGGGAGGAGATCAGGAAGCTACTTCCTGCCATCAGTTGCCCGGCTTTTATTTTGATTGCCGAGATTGTTTCGGAACAAGTTGGACAGGCAATTCAACTGGAGACTTCTTCGAGCGAAGCGGCATCTGACGAACCGAGGGCGACTTATGCCACAAAGTCACGACGACCGCCACCGGCTACCCGTTACTATTCAATGCCAATTCAACGAGACACCCCAACGCCGAAGCATTCATACATGCCCGAGCTTGCTGCATTGATGCAGAAAACTACCAGGAAAATTTGCGGATTAGAAGCCAGCCCTGCAGCTTCAGTGCATCAGATGCCAGTGGCCGCACATCACGTATGATTACGAGATGGCATCAATCGGTCAAAGTTGCCACTTGACCAAACTGAACACCGACGTGCCAGGGGCGTCATCCGAGAACAAAGACCACAGGTACTACGACTGAACACCTGACACAAGACTGTTGCAGAAAGAACTCGTTATGGAACCATTTGCAAAGAACCAATAATTATGTAATCAAGTGGAAATAAACATATTTGATACACTAACCAAACAAACACATTTCCGCTCGCCTTTACGCCTTCACAGTCTATACACAAAGAATTGTGTTTACCGTGCGTGCTGGACCTTTTGAGGACACTCGCATCTCTGACCCCTCAATATTAATTAATGGGACATACCAGACTGGCAGACTTGTTGCATTGGGCTGCACTCGTTCCACGTCTCCTGAACATGTGGCACATCCGAAAACCAACTCCAGTGATGTGAAAATGTTATTTATTAATTTATTCCCTCCAGAGGCCTTCGTAGGCATTCCAGAGAGGATACTTAAAACTACACACATGATAACATTAAAGCACACTGCTGTAACTTGTTAATTGCAAAAACAAACACACCTCTGAGCATCTAGTTTAATAGTATGTGTTGATGCATTGCTTTATAGCAGGACACTTCCTATACGTATGACAAAATAGGCCCTTTGCAAAACCCCATCAAGCAACACGACTGTCGGCATTTTTTTTTTCGGCGTAAAGCACACGAATGGGCCCCAGTTCACGTCGAACGCTAACACAGCATTCGAGTCCAATAGGCGCTCAGCCGAGTTCACAGTGATGGCGGACATAACACTCTTGTTGAACAAATGCCCAAAGTATGAAGGCCTTGGGCGATTAGAGTAGTAGCTACTGTAATTCGTTCCATCACAATTTGGGAAACGGCAAAGGCTACAGTCTCGGTGAGTCAATATGCACGTTGGAGAGAGGCACATGACAGCATATCATTAGAGTGCTCGTCTGCACAAATTTGTCACACACCTTCACTCCGTCTCTGATTGGCTCGAGGGGGCTGTGGCGGTCGCCCTTTTCCAAGTTACGGTGACACGAGGTGTAGGCAGCCCACACTTTCGAAAAAAGTCTATTGAAGAGACCGAACGGAATGGTAGTCAACATTTTTCAACAAGACTGCTCTTCGGGCAAGGGATGAACACAAATATGAATAATCTTGTCCAGGTAATTAGAACAAGTAAATAATTGACCGACTAATACAATGCACTCTTGATGAAAAAAAGTATTGCTGCAATAAATCCTGCGAAAGAAAAAAATGTGCAGTTAATCTATGCGTACACCAAAATGGTTGTTCTTATAGCAAGTCGAATAGCTTTGAAGCAGGTGCCTGAATAGCTTTGAAGCAGGTGCCTGCAACGATTTATTCATCCCCACACTCAATAAAACGTCATCCTCGCAGCTGAAAATAAGTGTGCACTTCGCACTCACAAAAAAAGGAAGAAAAGCGATCGAATGTTGAGTCGTCAATTAGCACAAAAGGTTTTAAGATCGCAGGAGCTTCCACGCCAAAATTTTCTATGGTTATTCTGTGACGCAGGGCTGAAACAACTTCCCCTAGGCCCTAACGCGACGTATACCTGTCGCTTCGATTCTCAGACGTTCAAACGAAGCTAGAAAAATGCGAATATTTTATGCTAGAAGTTATATCGTAAAATTGTTGATAAGTACAAAACGTAAAGATCGCAGGAGCTCCCTCGCTGAAAGTTGGCTGTGATTATGCAGTTACCTAGGGCTGAAACAACTTCCCCTAGGCCCTAACGCGACGCATACATTTCGCGTCGATTCTCAGACATTCCAACGTTCAAGCAAAGCAAAAAGAATGCGAAAATTTCATGCTGAAAGCACTTGAAGTTCTATCGATCCTCGAACACATCCGGGAATCCGAGCACCGGTACGGCGATACGGCTGATGCTGTCTCACAGGCGTTAATATCCAGATGATCATGAGCGATCTTGCGCAAAAAGGGTATAAAGTCTCATTCCTTCATGTTTTCACATTATACCTGCGTCAGCGAGCACGAAAAAGCCCGAAGTCGTCGGAAAGCAGCTGCACATCACGGCTACCGCGCACCGAACAAACTCGCCTCCGCCAGCTCTGGGCGCTGCCATCTTACCGATGACGTCACTGCTCTTGTCAGGTGACGTGACGAGGGGTCACTTTTGCGTACAACATGGCGGCAACCGGGGGGTGCCACTTCCGAACTTCCGGTTTATCACTCTAAGCCCTCTACCTCGTTGGTGCCGGGATACCAGTTGCTGAGCCTGTCTAGTGTGCTGGCTTCACTGAGCGACGTAAATTATTCCCGAAAGCCAAAGTGCTATGAGCGCAAGTCGCCTTTTATCCTGTAAACAAAAACGGTGTTACCGTAATATTTGCGCCAGGTGGCACGTTTTAACTCGGGAGCGAAACCGAAACTAACCTCTATTTTGTATTTAATTTCTCGGTATAGGTGTTGATTTCGGATTTTTTCATAACTTAAGATGTGTCTCACAGCGTATTAATAGAGCTAAAGAGGTTTTTACCGGAAACTTTATTTTGGGACATACGTGTGCGACCCAGGCACTTCCAAATACTTTGGAGAGTTCAGTGTCCCTTTGAAGACAGGACCTTTTATACACCTTAGAGGTAATATAGAATATTGTATTTGTTGAAAAAAATCAGTGCTGATATTTGTGTTTCCATGCTGCCTTTCCATGTTCAGACAATTGTCATGTGAAATATTGAACTTCGGTCCTTTTAATGGGTTTTTGGGTAGTTAGATGGTTAATTGCTCTAACTAGGCTCCTAGCAGACGAAAAACAGAGTCAGTCTAAATTTTACAAAATATCGCCACCAACTAACCCGCTCGCTCGTGCTCGCGCTCTCAACGATTTCTGTTTCTTCTTTATACTTCCATGCGGGTGGTGGCTCATAATTAAACATAGAGGTATTATAATGTACGCTAGAGGTACAACTAGCGCTAGTGGCTATGCGACTTCCGTGATGCAAATTGAAGCAGACAGTAACCAGTCTACTTTTGCGGTGCTCCTGTGCATTCCTATGGGTAAATGCGCGTGCATTTTGTCTATTCGCCGGAAGATAGCAGGAAACACTTTGGTTATTTGGGTCGTACCGAATAGTATGTACCTCAATTAACATTGTAAAAGTGTAATTACTCTAGTTAGCGCATTTTTTCTTCATAAGTGAACGATGTTTAGCTTGGCTACGTTTCAATCCCAAACGTGTGTTCCCCAGCACGTATGTAAAACGAAGCGACGATTCAAAGCAAAATTACAATCGAAAGGAATATAGAGCGTGTTCAACGCTCGCCAGCATTCCGGTGACGCTCATATAATGCTAATATGCCAGTCCTGTAACTATATGAAAAATGACCCCGTCGTGCATGAGTGGAGAAAAACATTCAAAACGTAAATAATAAAGCACGTGGGCTATGAAAGGCGACTCTTCATATTGTTTTCTCTGCCGGGCAGCTTTTATCTTGCACTTGTTCTCGAAGATTTCGATCGTGTTGGTGTATTTTGAACGTGGAAGTTCGCACAGAGCAGAAAGAATAAAGCGGTCCTCACCTATTTAAAATCGGAATATATTACGTGGCCTTCAATTTATTTTGATCGTACATGCGCGGGTGTTTACTGATCCAGTGTTACTGCGTAGTTCTTGCCGTCTTCCTTAATTTCCAGATGTCCTTCGTTCGTTTGGCACGTATATCCCTCATGCTGAAAAGCGCCGACGTCTTGTTCGCGCTAAGAGTGTCCGACAGTGCACATAAATACACGTACGAAGCCGTTTTAGCACCGTTTTTAATGCGATGAATTTGAAAGAAAAACGCCCTAACTGACCAATTATTTCTTCGGCCTGACGGAGAAATGTTCCAAGCTACCTAGTACGTTCCAATTATTCGGAATATTTGCTCTTATGATCGAGCGCAGGGAGAAAATGCACTCACTCTTTCCCATAGAAATGCATTACAGGAAGTCAATTTTCGACTGGTTGCTGTCTGCTTCAATTTGCGTCTGCACACAAGCGCTACTTGATCCTTTAGCGTACATTTTAATAACTCTATGTAATTAAATATGCAACAAAAAGGGTTTATAGTCAAATTTGTACCCAAAAAGCAAATTGATTGGACCACACTTAAGCATAAACGTTTATACTGCTGTTCTATTTTATTCCTGCGCCGCGCCGTATTCAACTGGCGTTTCTAACGTACAGGCCTGGTATATCATCCGCTGTTTATATATAGTACCTGAAATTTCGTCACTCATCAGCATCAAGAAGGCCGGCATTAGTTTGGCACAGACCACTGATCTCTATTTTAGTAGGTTGAGTCGCGGATCGGGAGCCCGTCGGTGCCATTGCTTGACACCAGGCAATAGGGTGTATTCACTGGCGGCCATATCCGTGTGCGGTAATGCTGTGCACGTGTTGATGGCTAGCTTCCACAGTTATTTTGCAACATGCGCACTCCCGCACCATCAAGATTGCCGGTCTTGACAGCCTATCAATGTGAGCTTGTTCTGAGCATGCGCTCTAAACAGTGACCTCAAATATGGCGGCCAGTGAATACCTTCTATAAACGCAGGTCTATGCAAGAAACGCACAAAAGTAAGAAGATTGAAGCATGAACGCTGTGCTCGGAGGTGAGTATTTTATGGTGTGCTGCGATCCTTATGTCGGGTGTTTGGAGATCGAATCGGTATTTGTCAAACGTACGAACGCCAATTAAAAAAATTCAAACGTACCGGAACACCTACTGCTGAGATGACAAGCTTGCTCAAGTAGTAGTGGAGTCAACAAAGGAACTTGCCGTCAATGAGACCGTCCTCGGGGAAACCCAGAAGTTGATGAATGACAAACAAGTTCCATCTCGACAGCGGCTTTCCGGGAGTGAGCGAAATCCGCGTAGCAAAGCCTTCGCGCTTGTCGTGTGCTAAACCAAACTCAACGAAACCGCCACCGACTCCGCGGTAACTCTAGGTAACTCTGTTTCATTGAGCAGCACTACAGTTTTCACCCAACGGAGTCACTCGACCACAAAATATTTATTTATAAGAACTGCGAGGGCTGTCAGTTATAATGTTTGTACGCAAGCTACTTGACGGGCTTATCGTAAATCAGCCAGAACGTCTCAGTGCCCACAACAGCTTAGAAACGGGGGAAACGGCCCTTTTTCTCGTTCTTCCCATAGGGTCCCATGCATAGGCTGGTGTCAATCATTGGCCGCCGGTGGTGACACTCTGCTCCAGCTTCCGAGGCCATGGTCCGCGATCCAGCCTACTACAATAGAGATCAGTGGAACAGACCCCATACACAGAGATTGCTTTATTAAAGTTGCGAAACTGAATTTCGAAAAAGGTATACTGTATGGAGTTTTGGTGGCGGTCCTCAGCAGGTGTTTTAGATAGCGGCCCTGTGAGGGTTCATCAATTACAACATTTCTTTTTTTTGCTTCTCGTATGAGAGACGTTATATTTATAGCACGGCCTTGAACGAGTCGCTTGTTCTTGGGAAAAATGTATGATACTTGTAAAAAGAAAACAATCATTTTTACTTTATTGAAAAAAAAACACTACGCGTTGCCGAACGGCTGCCAAAATGAGCCGCTAGCGGTTAGGACCAGGTGCATTTTTTTCATATCTTGCCGTTGAGTGATTGAAAAGTTATCAGCGATTTTACTAAATTTCTAATGAAAAATTGAGACCCGCTCTCGATAGCAGACGCCATTATTCATCCGTATGTATTCGCGCTCTCCGATGACCTTTATTTCCCCGTTGTAAATTTCGGAAAATAGTATTTTTAACTTTACCTTTAGATAACGTTAAGTTATGAAAACTTTGCATCTGACCCAGCAGCTAGTGCTGCATTTGGTCAAAGCCTGAGCGTTCTGCAATGCGTAGTTTATTTTTAGAATAAGAGTCATACTTTTTTTTCTTCGAAACACGTGCTGTATACTTTACTACGAGTGCAAAGTTGTGTTGAAGAGAAAAGTAATATCTCACAAAATATCAAGGTTTCACCTCATAGATGAGTGACGAAGAGAAAACAGATAGTGTTATACTACATAGTCCTATAATTCATAGCTGTTTTAGTGACGTCCGCGGCGTCTGGCAGCAAAGACCTTTCGGAGAACGAAAGTATGGATTCTGAGCATAGGTCCTTCATTCAGCCGATAAAGCCGCGGACACGTTTCTAAAATATACATCAGAAAAACGACAGTCACGCACACACCGTCTCATTCATGTTTCTATCTTCGTATGACAGTGCTGTCACATTGGTCATGCCAACAAACGTTCTGCAGACATGTTCTAAGCGATGCATGTGTATGACGCAAACAGGCTTCAGACATTCTTGTGGCGCGTCCGCGGTTAATATTGTCAGCATTTCTTTAGACCGTGTCTTTGGTGTGATGTATGATCGGTGTGACCCCGGCTTAAAGGGGAAAGGCGTTAAACGAAGCTGCTGCGAGTATACCATAAGAAACAGGTCGGCGTTTGTTCGAGGATTCCCACTGTCATCAGACTTCCGTCATCTCCGTGAAAAACGACGCGTACGTCGGCGCTTAGTCATTGTTCCCAAGAGAAATGGCGCTTCGTTTTTTTTTTGTTTTGTTACCTTGAAATCTTTGTTGGAAGGAAACGAGGCTAAGGAGCGCGAGAAGACAGGTTACAAATTCGTTCGTCTTTCAAGAGGGGCTGTTACTACGAACGGCTTCAAGCGAGCGAAGAAAGCAACAGTAAATCGATTCTGAATATCGAACGAATCGGTTTCCTTTTCAGGCAAAAAAATGCTCGTCCTGCCTGTTTTTTTTTTCACTTGTTTGTACAGGTTTGACGCAGGAGTTCTGCCGTGGCAGTGATTAACGAAATTTTATCTAGGAAGCGTGCATTCATTCTCGTTTTCGAGACAGTTGAATGTGAAAGGAAGAGGCTTAGTTTTACGCGAGGTCGTTTTCAGTGAACTGGCGTGTGTATTGCGTCACATAGCGAGAAAATGGTACGATTACGTGCCGTATATGACAAAACCATCTGCGGTGGAGAACGTTTTACGCATGCCCGTCATTGCATTCGTTAAGTGGACGAATTAGAGATAAATTGCATTCATTACAAAATTACAAATTGAAGATAAAGAAACCGCTGCTTTTGATAACTCGTCTCTAGCAAAATATTGTTTCTTTATTGAGAGAATTAGTTGCATGATACAAAAAGACACGGTTTTAAACACACCGACTTCTTATACTTGTTCAACCGTGCAGTAGAACGTAGTCAGTAAGCGAAAAACAAAATAAGGGCGATGTTATACCTGGTCAGTAAACATAAATACGACTTAGTTCGAGACTCAGTTTTTATTTATGGGTATCTTTTTCCAGAACTAGACTCGAAATGTACGTTCGCATTATCTCGTGATCCCACCGGCCAAGGCATTTTGCTGGAAAACAAAACGTATTTTAAGTAAATTCCTCAGAACTCCTCGATTCCCGAGGGGTACGCACCCAAACGTTTCGGTATCAACCTCGTGAGGTATGCCGCGATTCGGTTCCATGACAGAAAAACAAACCTACTCGAATACGGAGACTCCCACGAGCCCGAGCACCGACTGCATTCCGTCTCACTTACGACGAACTGCAGCCGACGCTGAGGCACATCGAAGCCAATCCGAGTTCGCGTGAGTGTCACGTGTACTTCGGAAATGACACGGCGATGCGCGGGGTGTGCTGTCACGTGACGCGTTCTCACCCCTGGTTTCGCTGCGATGGCTACTCGTAGCGTCGGCTGTGGTTCGTCCTAAGGCGAAACGGAGTGCAGGGCTGCCGGGAACAAGGCGTTCGCGCTAAGCTGCCGTCGCAGATCTCTCTCTCCGCTTTACCCCGTCTGGCGTTGCGGGGTTCTCTCTGGCGAGGGAGCTACTAGGGCTGCAGGTGCTTTCGATAAGCCGTCCGGAGACGGCCCGAGATCCTCGACCACCCTGGCGTACTGTCCGACCCACGTCGGGATTTGGGACGTAGATGCTCTTTGTTCTCGCAGTCCTAGACTCGAAAGACGTCGGGAGGCCGGGCGTGCTGAGCCGCTCAACGTGAATCAGCCGAAACTCGATTGTTTGCCCGTGTTCCTCGTGTCAGAGATGTATCTTACGAGGTATAGGGAGGCTGGTGCCTGGAGGCACAAACATTATTTAATTTTGCTTCACTTCTAAAAAAAAAAAAAAAACTCATATTTTTTGTTTTCGCTCGATAAAAGTGAATGTTTTATTGAGTGCCCAGAGGACACTATATTATAGCACGAAAGTCACAACAGTTTTAACAGTGGCATCGAAAGAAAACGGTAACACCTTGCGTATTTGTATGTTGGGTAACCGCTATCTGTTTAATATGCAATCATGCATTATCCGATTCATGCGTGATATATGACTATTTTTCACTTCCCTCGTATATAGACCGACGCGTGACTCGGGCGTCGAGCCTCTGCGGTGCCGCTCCTTCAGTCGCTTCGCGGACGACGCTTTACTCGACGTCAATCTGGTTTCTGCTCACGTGCAGTGCCCTACACCTGGTGGGGGCAAACGCAGGCTCGTTTTGTCATCAACGCGCTGGTGTATACGGGGTATTCACTGGACGCCATATTTGAGGGCGATGTTTGGAGCGCATGCTCAGAACGAGCTCACATTAATAACTTCCTAAGACCGGCAATCTTGATGGTGCGGAACGCACGTGGCAAAAGAACTGTGGAAGCTCGCCGTCAGCACATGCTCAGCATTTGCGCACACAGCTATGGCTGCCAGCACTGATCTCCACTAGAGGGGGCTGGATGGCGCATTGAGCAAACAGGTATGAAGCCACCGGAAGTGAGCGGCTTGTCCCGGAAGTGAGCGCTTGGCAGGCTTTGTAACCCTTCCGAGTGCTGGTTGGAAAAGCGTCGAGGGCGCTGGATTTTCGCTTGTTCCCTCAAGAAAGCCTGCTTGTTGCGCAATAAGAGCGCATGCGAACCCGAGAAGTATCACGGGAAGCCATTCAATGTAAACATTTTGAGATTCTAGTTGATCAAGATGTGAATATGTCCCAAGTTCAAATGCCTCATTCTCGGGATTTGATCCAGAACGGGAGTATTAAAACCCAATCAAAGACACAAAAGAGCATTGTCCAAAATATCGACTGAATGCACTAGGAAGCCCAGCGCACGCCCGACTTCCGGGACAAGCATCGAACTTCCGGTGGCTTCACTTGCGCCAGGCTCGGAGAGCAGCTAAGCGCCATCCAGCCCCCTATAGTAGAGATCAGTGGCTGCCAGTGAATACTCCCTTTAGTGTGTGTCGGGAACATGATCTCTCGCGGTCATCCGAAACGATGCTTCGCGGGTTGATCTTCGAAAAATATAGGAAAGTGATAAAACGGGAACCGCAACTATTTACTACATGAGACATCATCGTTGCGTCGATGAGATTGAAGCCGCTCGCACACTGCCAATACACCAACTTCTGAGACAAAAAGTACGGCGGCAGTTGCTTTCGAAAACTTAGACGTATGAACGCAAGTTAATGAACTTAAAGTAAAGACAGACGAAACTAAATGCGTATTGTTTAGGCCACGGAAACGTAAAATTTCGTTGCTTTGAAATACTACGATAAATTCATCTTCTTTAGAGACTGCGAAATTCGTTAAAATTCTTGGTGGCATTTTTACTGAATCACTTTCTTGGACCGAACACACCAAGTATATCTACCAAGGGGGATCGGTGGCTAAAGCGCACACCAAGCTCGACGCACGTGTAGCGAAAGCTCGCGCTGCAGAACCCAGGGATCCTGGGTTCGAACCCCACCCCTGCCACTTTCGATCTGGATGAGCATCGTGCTGGCGTGCGGTCGTGTATCACGATAGCGTGAACACGTTCAAGACCCCACGTTAGGAGTCGTACTGCACTGGCAAAATTGCTCATCTACAGTGTGAACCAGTGTCGCGCCATCCTGGCAGACCGACCTTAGAATGTATAAATCACTAAACGTCCAATTTGAATTTGATTTATATCTACCGAAAAAGATTGCGAAGCGATGGGAATAGTATTTAAAACTCGTTTTACGTTTCCCGCGGGAATGAAGTTGCTCTTGTATTATTCTCTGATCTGCACACCTTACGTGTACTGTAACTTTGTTTTGGGGAACGACGACGAAACGAACTCGAAAAACACTGCTTCTAACGCAAGAAAAAAGTATTTCGCATAATTTAAGTTTCTTTTTTTTTCTTTTCTGCATTCTTCTGAGGAGCTTTTTCGAAAACATAAATTTGTGACAATTAATCATTTCTACAACTCCTTTGATGGGGTGTATACAATACGACAGTAAAAACAATATAACGCCATTTTTTTTTTTTCCGTGCTTGTCGGGCTTGATGAGAACAAACCAGACGTATGCAACGAGGCATAGCGAGAACTGGTGTGTTACTACTCCGCGTACTAATTATGGATTAAACTCTTTATACACTACCGTCTCTTTTAAATGAGCTCGAAGGTGAAACTTTCGACTTTACTAAAAAAATCAAAGGTATGCTACGTGATGTGTTATCAGAAACAGAGTGATAACGAATTTTTTTGTAGCTAATCGATGTAATAAGGTGTAGTATCTTGTTTTTTGCTTGTGTCGCCTGAAATGTTTCTGCTGCTTTTCTGCCACACGGCAGGGGTAGGACCCCGTCAAGCTGCAGGCCATGCAGCTGCTTGCTCAATCTCCCTCCTTTGTATATAAAGGAAAAGGAAGAGATTGTGAATATTATTATTATTATTGCAAGAAAATGTCCGCCGACACTGCGTGAACCGTGTTTTTTCCTTGCATGACGGTTCTGTCCCGTTGTTCATCGGCAGACATAATCGAAGCGTGAATATGTATGAAGCGAATATGTTTTGAAGAAGCATATGACATGTCCGCAGAAAATTATGTCATCATGACTAAAGCAAACACGTACCCTGCTTGTTTGTTTTTGTTTGACCTATTATACGAGTAGTATGACAGCGGTTTTAGGGCGTGCTGGCTTAACATATTGGGACGAAGACTGTTTCTGTACAGAAACGTGAAATGGTTAGGGTGATAAACGTACAAACTCCCACAAGATAAAAGAAGACCCATTAGACTAGGCGTCTGTTTTAAATTTTCTTTTTTAGCCGGGCTCCCACTGACCCGGGCGAAAAAGTAAATGGCTGTTCTATTCTCCAAAAAGAAAGGTGTCTTTGAGCAAAATGTGTTTGAGACCAATGCATCATTATTTTTCTAGGGAATGGGTCTTTTGATGTTGTGGGATATTGTGTATTTATCACCATTCTGCGTAAGATGGAAGCACTTTATAGTAATTCTTTCTTACAATCTCTAACCTTACATTTATTAATTTTTTTCGCTTTTGTGTTTTTCAGGAAGCAGACCTCCTGAAATGCAGATTCTACCCGGAAGCGACAGGAAAGCCTGGACTTCCGGAGACATCACCGAATATGCAAAACAACTACATGTTTCTTGTCAACAGACCGGCTCACTTACGTTTTCTTGTTTTCGGCGTGAACGTTTCGGTACGCCACGACTGACGCACCGGACAACGTTAAAGCACGTGTGTCGTCCAGTCAGGCTCACGGATAACTGCTCCACGGCGAAAGTCGCAAGAACCTCAGTAATGTTGTTGCTGTTGTTGTTGTATTTTCTTTTTCTTTTTAACGGCGCGGAATTGAAATTACAATATGAGTGAACTGTTTCTTGGCTTTTATTTTATTAAAACAAACACATAAAGGCCACAATAATGTCCTTCTTTTCGTCGATTTTTCCCGTTATGTGTCCAAAGTGATTGAATGGGGCTTTAAATAGAATTTCCGCCAAAGAGAGTAATGAACTTTCCAAGTGGGGCCGTTATCTCTGAGCATAGCTGCGCAATTCTAAGAGCGGTTGACCAGAGCAAAGGGAAACGTTCCGTACGCTGACCAAATTTAACGTCTTGTAATGCAAGTCGAGGAGGTTAGTCGTACAAAGGAGGGCACTCACAAGCAGAACAAATGGGCTCTACAAAGGAAGCCCGAAAAATGGCGTGAAACGAATTCCGAGCACTTCGAAGGACGGACCTTGATGTGCTCTGGTTAACCGTTTTTGCTGTGTAAATTATACTTGTCTTTTATAATTTTGAAATCCATTATTTGTTGCTCGTGTTTGACGTTCGTCAGAGCCGCAACACTACCGGCCCGTCGCAAAGAATTTCGAATTGAGCAGCCAAGAACTCCTAAAGAATGGACGCCCAGCGTCCCGCTGAAACCACTGTGGTGCCGTTTGTAAAAGTGCGCACGGTGTAACATTCTTGTGCAGTGGTAGGAGGCGTTCATTACCCGAGAGAGATTACCTCTGAGTGCTGCTTGTTAATTAGAAAGTATAAAACGTTATTGTAGTCTGTTAACACGCGTTTTACCTCATTAGAATTATAAGGATAATGGTTGTATTGACACGTGGTCGTTTCGTTTCTTAAATCACGTTTTAAAACAGGGAAATACCAAATACCAGCAGCTATCAGTCTGCCAAGAAATGTCGGCTACTTTGATTGATAGCGAACTACGCCACGGTTTTTGATGATCTTGGTATGAAACTCTCATAAGAGGTAAAAAAAGACAAAAAATAAAACAACAACGCCGCGCCATTTAAGGATACGTAATATGGGTTGACGCATATCCGAATAATAATTGCTAACATAAGCATGCACTGTGTGTAATTAACGATAGCCCCCCGTCACGGCAGCGCTGCTGTCGCTGGTCGACTTCGGCACTACCCTTGTCAGCGCAAGTCAAGCCGACCTTTAGTGTCAGGGCGCTGGTTCCAGTGCCGAGCGGCTTCAATTCCGTTCTCCCGAAAGAATGGATATTTCTACGAGGCATGCTTCTGAGATGGTTTCATGCCGCCACTAGCGTGTTTAGCTTGAAGGACCAAATTCAATATAAATAATCACTGAACGCGCTCACGAAACACAGGGTGCGTCTAGTCCTGTGCATCTCATTAAGGCTCTGCAGCCAATTCGATTGTGGCATTAGTCGATGAGAGCGACAAAAGAACCAAGAACCAATCAAACGCAAGAAGCCTGAGTATAATTAGCCACACCAGCGTTTTTCGAGGCTGTCTTTGGCTTTACTTCTACTTCGATCTTGAACTTTTCGATGCTCATGGTTGCTTTTTTGTCTTACAAGGAGAAGCAAACTTCGCAGGGACTATAGGAGAGACAGCGATCGAAGTATACATTATTGGCAACACTATAAAAGGGAACAGGCTTTCTCGCTGTTTAAGCGTGCCGGCAAATTTTGGAGCATGTTATCCTTCCGATGAGGGCCAGAATGAAACGTTTACATCCCAAAACTAAAGAATCTTTGACACTAAAGTGAGTGTGCAGGCGAGATGGTTCCATACTGACATGGTAACCTGGGAGCGAGGGAAAAAAACGTGATGGACAGCAGAAAGCTTCGGAACACTGCTGAAGATGTATTCGGCCGAATAAATAGGCCCACGACCAAGAGAAGTACTACACACCAAGCAGGTTGAGAGGTTGAGGTTTAACGAAGGTGTGGGGGCCAAGAAACTGGATAGATGAGAGATGAGCTGTTCCCTTTCGTAGTGTTGCCGATATACGTCCAAGTACGTAGTGAGAAAACTAAAACAGTGCGTGCAATCAGCGTCTTCGCGTCTTCGATGATATCAAACGACAGGAACTCCATCACAAATTGAATGCGGTTAAAAAAAGAAACGACTGAAGAGAACAACTAAGCCATGATGTGTAGACCTAAAAAAAGAGAGGCAAAAAAGACAGTCTTTTTGTGACGTTTGTAACCCTTCATGCCGCTCCCAAATTCGTCTGCTCCCATAAAACATACAAGATACAAAAATGAACGCGAAATAAAAAGCGGCCGAATATCAGACGTGTTGCCGTTCATGCCACCCCATGTTTAGATTGAGAGAGGAAAAAGACGAATAAATTTTATAAGCGCAATTTGTGTGTGTGTGCACTTTTTTTTCCCTCTTTGGCGTAATAGAACTGGTACGAGATTTTCTGCCTTTTCGTGTTAGGTAAGTGAGATAAGAAAGAAAAAAAGTGATTACGAAAATTAGGGGGACGCACACGGAAAGCACTGAAATTGTCCAACATGCCTCCGCGATCTATATGTAAGTATACAGAATAGGGGGGGGACGATATAACTTAAGCAGTTAAAGGGGAACTGAGCGAATTTCGATGGTCCCTGATTTGCGCTCAGAATTGGGTCGACATATCAATCGTCACGGCTGTAATTGTTACCCAAATAATAGATCCAAGACAACTGTTCTCGCGAAGTTATCCAATTTTAAATTTGTTCCTCAGCGTCTTTTTTTTTCTTCGAGGACGCGACAAAATATGCGTATTTTGGACAGTGCCACTCTTTCCTAACGAGTTACAAAAGAGTTGGATGGTGCTAAATAAATGCTGGGTAAGCTCCTCCTGCCGATAAAAAAATATATTTGCGACATCCTCTTTTCTTTTAGACTGCCTGCTCGACCTGAAAGTTTTACAGCATGGGAGGTTGCCTCATTATAAGGCGCGGGAAATTGTGAATGTTATATTTGGAATTACCTTTCTGTGGCAGGTTTCCTAGTAGCTATTTTGAATGCTATAGATAACAAAATCGCATGCCGCGTTAGAGTAAATCCTAGGGATTCCGAAAATGCAGTCAGTTCAGGTAGCTAAAACTGCCGATGTTTGTTTTTACAGCGGAGCTGTTAAGGGCTAGTTTCCCCAGTTTCGTGTCCGGTACCAAACAAATGTCGACACAAAACTACACAAAACTCTGGACAGCTACCGCCATCTATGAGCGACGGCGACAACCAGACAACCAGTCTGGTTGCCGCTGTCGCTCATATATGACGGCGACCTTTCCAGCTAATATAGAAGAATGGATAGTTAAGCGAGTTGGTGGGAATTCATCGTAGGAAACAGCGCGCAAAACAGACGAGGACGAAGAAGAAGCACAAGGGACGAGCGTACAGCCTCGCTGGTCTTTCTTCTTCACCAGAGTGGAAAGGCTGAAAGTTTTTTAATTAGTGGACTACACCGATCAAATAAAGGTGTAAAAAGGCAGGTGCTCACAGACCTTGAAGCATACAGGTAAGTGGATATACATAATACTGTTTTTGTTTCCTCGCATATATACGAGGAACAAAAAGTTTTGGTCTTTGGTGAGGTTTCCAAAATTTCAAGCCGCCCATGGCACAGGGAGCAGCAGAACTTTGCTCTTATGCTTGCCCATTAAAATATTGATTTGACAAATTCTAAAATGCCACCGAGAAGGAGTGTACAAAGTTTACAAACGAAACGTGTGCAACTTTCTTGTCATGCCGATTGCATGAACACTCGTTTGCGCAACGAGCATTTGAAAAAAAAAAAACACTAAATATCTTTTTGAAAAAGAAAAACGAGATAGAGATGATTTTTAGCGAATATTTCTTCTGTAAATTGAATATCACGTTTGTTTTCCCCGAACATGTTTTTTTTTTGAAGACGTGTTTATGTTTTTTTGTTTTTTTTTCTAAACGCGAGAAAATGCGAAAGACCTCCGACCACACTTTATGTCATACAAGGATCTTTCGGCCGCCAAGCGCGTGTCGCTCGCGTGGGCAGCGCGTGCATGTCTCGAAATATTCCAGACTTGAAAGAGTTATTAAATATTTCACAGAGCATAGGGGTGAATATATCACGATATGTTTTAATCAGAGCTGCTGGTACTCTATCGTGACCAGATGATAGCTTAGGTTTCATTTTTATATATAATAATACATAATAATAATAATAATACTTTTTCTGGGGTTTCAGCATAGTCGAAATATAATGCAGGTCCGTCAAAGCCTCAAGGGATTGTGGGAAAGAACCTAATTTGAAGTGGCACCAAGTGAGGTGTTAGGAAAAGAAAAAGTTAAGCGTCGCAGTAGCATCAAGTGAAGTATTAGAAAAAGAAAGCTTAAACATCGCAAGGTGATCAAGTCAAGTAATATAAAAAGAAAAAAAAGCTCACGCGTCGCAGTAATAGTAGCAAGAGTACTAATGAGAAAAAAATGTCAGCTTTTTCACAGTCTTGGAAAAAGTTCATGAACTTTCAGAGGTTAGTCATGCGACAACGAAATGTCAAAAGTTTTACATACAAACATTCTGGAGCACCAGTCATTATGACCACTTAGCTCTGATATATACGTGTCTATCAGTCTTCAGTCCTTTCCATTTTCAATAACTTCACACAGCTAAAAAATACAGTAAAAGCAAACAAACACACATCATGTGCCGCAAATAAAATTTAAAAAAAACGTTGAAAAAAGAAAGAGGAGGAAAGTTCGGTATTTTAAACCCGACAAAAAACCGCAACGAAGAAAAAAAAAAACGAACCGTTTAGGGTGTTTCGTTTAGAGAAGTATGATGACGTGAGTCTTTCCTTAGTTTCTTTTTCGAAGTGACGTCCTCAAAGCTGGATGGTAGCGAGTTAAGAATCTGAGCAACATAGTAACATTGCATGTGTTTGCCATAACGCGTAATAGACGTGGGAACAAGAAACCGTGTTTCTAGTCGTACTTTACGTGATGCAGGACGGGTTTTTTTGAATTTGTCATTCCAGTAGTGGGCGAGTGCGATCGTTTGAAAGAAAAAAAAGCCACTGTAAATTGAGCATGAAGAGGAATTGAAAAGGATCGGGACTATATGTAGTCGGTTTCTAAAGAACATGACGCAGGATTCCATTCAGGATAATGTTCACTTTTTTTGCCATAACCTGGAGCAGTTGCCAAAAACTGTTATGCTATAGCGGAGTTTGCTATAAGCTAACAAGTTAGCTGTGAGTTCACGGATACCAAAATGCAGGAAGGGCTTCGTGTTGCAAAAATAAGCATAATACGCTCCTTAACTCGGAACATAGTTTTGTGAAATGTGAGAGTCATGAAAGGTCTGAGTAAAAAAAAATGCCTAAATATTTTACGGTGTTTCAATGAGGAATAAGAGAACAGTGGCATCCGATGTATTGTAATATGTGGAGCAGAAGAGGAATGTCTCAAAACGATAGTCTTTGGTGGATTGTGAAAACAAACTAGTCTTGTTTTTTAGACGTTTATGTTGATTGGATTTTTGGCAAACCAGTCCATTAAGCTAAGGGGATTATTTCTGTAGCATTTTCATCGCCATAGGAAAATAACGGTGACTCATTAGCAGAAGAGCGTCATCAGCATATTGATAGATGGTAGCTTAGGGTGGAGGTATACATGCCGCCGACATATGTGCTAAAGAACAAAGGTGAAAGAATCGAATCCTCTGGAACACCTACTTCTATGGAAACCTTGTTGCTACACTATTCCTTCTATTTTAACCAGTTGTGTTCTATCTTGTAGAAATATCTTAACAGGGCCAACGAAGGCCCTCGGAAACCAACAGCGGAAAGCTTTTGTATTAAAATAGAATGGTGTAGTGTTGAACAGTGTCCAACACTTTAGAGACGTCGAGAAAACATGCATATGCAGACAGGTTAGACTCGAAACCTAAAATTTATGTTGTCTGAGAGAGCTTCGAGAACATGTTGTGTACCACGATCCGGAATAAATCCTATTGGGTGGGAGATATGATGTTGCATTTATACACAAGGGAAGCAATCGTTATAGAAATACATTTTGTAATATTTGATCCATACATGGCAGAATAAACATTGGTCTATAGTTTTCTGTTCAGTATCGTTTGTCCTCCTTTGAAAAGATGTTAAACAATGACTGTTTTGAATTCGATGAGAATTGAACCAGTTTCGAGTATTTAGTTGAAGAGGGCAAGAATTGTGTATTTAATGTTACTGAAATTTCTACAAAGATCGCTGGGGCGAATCCCATCGTAATCTGGGGACCTGTTAGGTTTCATACTAAAATTTATGGTCCCATGGTCGGAAAGCGTCATTTATACAAGAAATTCAAACGCCATCTTTGAGTTAGGAAGGGAAAGCTGAGGAGTCATTTTGTCGGGCTTTGTCTGAAAACGTTGCGAACATTGTTGATGGCATGATTTGTAACAATTGGACCAGGTCCAAAATGAGCGTTGAAAGCATTCCCTTGTCGATGTTTGAAATGAAAATACCCCAGTAACTCATTAATCAGTAACAAGGATTTCGCAAAATTTGTTCCAGAATTCAACATTTTTCATTTTTTAATGAAAGTAAAGACGCTTTGCTGGACAAATCAGGGCGCTTACTCTTTCCGATTAGCTCTGAAATCACATAGAAGTTTAGATTTCTGCGGTGATCAACGGCATTTTTCCAAACAATTCCTGTAAGCTTTATGGTAGATAGTATATTGTTAATTAACCATAATAGGGTTTGCTAGACATTTCTAAACCCAAAACGGGGGCTACAAAGAGGGCCAAACACAGGACGTCTTAAACCCAGCACACAAACACAGAAGACGCCGGGAGAGATGACAAATATAACGACGAACAGAGGCAGGACATGGACCTTCTATCAGGATTGATGATTGAAGATAACGTAGCAAGGCAGGCGAGCTGGTTAAAGTTAAGCATTTCTAAAACTAAAACTACAAAGAGAGTACAATAGACATGTACAAATTACTCAGAAAAGGTAGTTAAGTTAAGTTAGTGAGTATTCACGCCAAAAGTAATTGGAGTTGAGTGAAATTACGCATATGTAATAGTAATTGAGTAAACTACTAACTACTGTAAAAAGTAGCTAGATTACTTTGAAGTTACTTTCGAAGTTACTTTTTTATATTTTTTGTAGTACAAAGTGAACAGCACTTTTGATCCATGAAAACCCTGCGAGCCTAAAGCAAATGCAGTAATTTTATGGCTTGCGTTTGCCTACAATAATTTATTCTGCTCGCAGACGCAATTGACTTTCGAAGTCTTGATAGGAAAGTTTTCCCATTTTCCTTCTAAAGACGTTCCACCGAGGCGCTGGATGGAACGGCAGGGTTGAATTTGAGAGTGTCGGTATCTTAGGTGTCCATGACGCAACATGTGAGGTTTGCCTCTGGTAGAGGGTCTTTTATAACAAACTCACCTCCTGTTTTCCATTTTCTTTGTGCAGTTAAGATTTTTATGACTTGCCCCTCTTTATTCCGACGACGTTCTGAGAGTACGGCTGAGCGAGTGCACCCGACCGTCAAGGGTTCAAGTCTCGCGTCACGACGATGAGATCATCCGGACGACTGCGCGTCTCGTTGCAATGCTAGTGCTAGGCTACTGAAAAAAAAAGATTTGTTTTGGTTTAACAGAAGATAAACCGAGTATACTTCGCCGCTGGCGCCGGGTCCAGCAAAAGGATCTCCCAAGAGTAACACGCAATCCTCGCCGGCGACTACGGGATTGTAACGCGCCTGACACGCCTGACAAGTAAATCGTTTGTAACAAAGAGGAGGTCAGAAGGACGCGTAGTTGAACTACGTGAACAAGCATCGTCACTCGAACCGTTGCAGCTGGAAGCGGAACGTGCTCTCATGAACGGATTATCCGTGCCAGCGTTTGCGCGCGGGTAGTCCGGCCTTGCAAAGGCGTATGCGCTGACGACGAGGCGGCCATGGGAACACGCGCACAGCTGCGAGGTCATTCCAGTGGCTTCTTTCGTGGAACCCCAAACCGCTTGAGGCAGAACCCACTAAAGGCAGGCAACATGAAAACAACAACAACCTTCAGAGTGTTCCCCTTGCCTTCACGGTTGCAGCCGGAGCGCGCGGCGCCCTGCGTGCATTACCGATTGGGTCAATACCCGACCAAAGCTTTGTTAAGCATGTCTTCCTGCGTTCGTGCGCGCCGGTGTTATTCTTTAGCTGCTCGCCACCTTGGCCCAAGGATGCCTGTGATGCAGTTTCTACGGCTGCCGAGTGCAACAGTGCGCGGGAACGGAACGTGAGGCGCGCTTGTCGGGAATGCCACTTCATCTGCTGGCGTCTTATTCATTTTGCGCTCAAACTTTCGTGATCAGCAAAACGTAGCATCTAGATTTCAGTAGTGTAGTAATTTGAGAGAAGTTACTTAAAAAAAGCAGTTAAATTAAACTACTAATTACCTAAATATAGTTGTAATTGAAAGTTACCAAGTTACTCGGAAAAGTAGTTAAACTACAGTAGTTTGAGTAGAGTAGTTGAACTACGTCCAAGTCTGGGAGACAAGCACAAGGCGTCTCGAAACCCGTACATAAACAGAGAAAGACACCGGGAGATGACGATACAACAAAGAACATGGTACAATGCCGGCATCAGGAATGATGATTGAAGACAACGTAATATGGCAGTCGAGCTGGTTAAAGTTAAAGATTTCTAAAACCCAAGATAGAGGCTACAAAGAGGGGACGAACACAAGACGTCTCAAAACCCGTACACAGACACAGAAGACGCCGGGAGAGACAAATATATCGACGAACATGGGACAATGCCTGCACCATGAAATGATTTTAACTTCTTCTGCCTTAGCTGTAATACTCAACCAAAAGCGAACTGTGAAATCACGCGGTCGTGACATGATAGGGCATCGGTGTGATGACCCCAAGCTTCCACCGTGCTTTAAGCACACCATAGAACTTGGCATTCGCCAGTGATGATAAGTTCCGGCAGTGCACTCACTGGCCACGAACGCGAATTCAAATATTCATCGACGAATTGATTGTTGATGAGCGCATACGTCTGAGTGACGCAGCTTTCGTGTCCATTGTGCGAGCTGGGTCGGCTGACGTCATTTTGGCCTCTGCAGGCATTGCGAAGAGGATATTTAGAACCATACATACGATGATAACATCATAGCACACGGACATTAATGAGCACAAAACGGGCCCACATGCAGAAAATAAATATTACACTCGCAAGAAATAATTGTCGGTAACTTGTCAATTACAAAGACGAACACACCTCTTAGCATCTAAGTTTAATAGTATGTGTTGATGCATTGTTATATAGCAGGACATTTCATATGCGTCATTTGAGCAAACGCCAGCTTGTCACTAAGAAAACAAACAAAAAACACTGCGATCAATTGTAAGCTATTGCAAACGAAAGCACGTTATATCAAAATCTTGCCGAACTGCCGATTCGTAAAATTGTCGATTAGTACAGAAGGTTAAAGATCGCAGGCAGCTTCCTCGATAAAAGTTGCTGCGATTATTTGGTGATCCAGGGCTGAAACAACTTCCCCTGAGGCCCTACACGCAACGTATACCTTTCGCTTCGATTCTCAGAAATTCAAACGTTCAAAGGAAGCTAGAAAAATTCGAAAAATTTATCCTAAAAGCTATATCGTAAAATCGGTGATCAGCACAAATCGTATAGATCGCAGGAGCTTCCTCGCTAAAAGTTTCCAGTGATTATGCTGTTACCTGGGGCTGAAACAACTTCTCTAGGGCACTGACATGCGGCGCATACATTTCGCATCGATTCTCAGACACTCCAACGTTGAAACAAAGCCTAGAGTATGCCAAAATTTATGCTAATGCATTAAAAGTGCTTATCGATCCTCGAACACATCCGGGAATGCGAGCAGCGCTACGGCGATATGACTGATGCTGTCGCACAGGTGTTAATATCTAGATGATCCAGAGCGATCTTGCACAGAAAACGTAGAAAGTCTCATTCCTTCGGATATTCACGTTATACCTGCGTCAGAGAGCACGAAGAAGTCCAAAATCGTCGGAAAGCAGCGGCACATTACGACTACCGCGCACACTGAACAAACTCGCATCCACCAGCTCTGGGCGCAGCCATCTTACCGGTGACATCACAGTCTCTTGCGAGATCACGTGACGAGTAGTCACTCGGTTGCTATGGGCACGGTGCCAGCTCGGCCCGTTGCAATGGTACCGCGTGTGACCAATCGCTTTGAGAGGCGGCACAGGGAAAAGCGTGGCGCTACTCTGGCAGCTACGCTTCCATATCGAGTGACTCTAGCAGAGATTAAAGACCATCGCTGCGCGCACGACCGGAGTGACGGGAAACACTGCATCATATTGTTACAGTGATAATGAAAATGATTTACTATTAAGAAATAGAGATATGGTGGTTAGTCGTTCGGAGCGTGCACCGCCGGCATCGTCTTTTTTCTCCACCGTTGGCCTCGTTGCCGATGAGTCTTTTCCCTATTAGGGCGAATAATAGTACGCATGGGCGTTTACCCTTTTCCCGTATCTCAACACTCCCCCCCCCTGGCCTCGTCTTGCCGCATCTTCTTCTTCCGCTACATTATCCCTCCAAACAAAAACGGAGTCCCGCCGTTAGCTAAAACTATGTACAGTTTGAGTCGCACAACGTGGACGGTGTTTCGGCTTGAGTGCGGCATGTATCGCGAGAGAGTCGTAAAGGTTCCACTACATAACGCCACTCGCTCGTGCGACGATACGATATAGACCATTTGCCGTCTTAAGGCTGGTTCACACATCTGCGTTGGTAGCGTTCGCATGCAACCAAAACGACCGTAACGACAAAGTCACCGGGACAAGTGTTCGCCGTACACAGCATGGCAAGCGATGGAAGGGCCAGCTTCGCGAAGCAATCCATGAGTAACGGTTGTTGCGGTGTTTTGGTCGTAACGGTCGTTTCGGTTGCATGTGAACGCAACTAGGTGCCTTCATGCGCGCTTTGCTTGGGAGTGATGACATCTGGCCATGTTGTTTCTAACGGTTATTTTTATTTTTTGTTCTGAAGCGCGTGAAAGAGCGTGTCCCTGCACGCGCTCGTGGCGCTGACTGTGCTACGGCGACATTTTGTTTCCTGCGATTTCTTTGTATTTTCCTGTGAGCGCGTGCCTGTCAGCATCGGTAATTGCAAAAGGCGGCATCACCCTAAACAGAAGGACATTGAGGCACACTAAACGCAACCGTTGCAAATGTGTGAACCAGGCTTTACCCAAGCATCAAGGAGAATGCAGGGATTGGTGTTCCACGCGCCACACGCGCGCACGCCTTTCCTGTATAAAAGATTCGAAGCAAATAACCACAAAAGAAAGCATTGACGAACGCGCGTGCAAGATGCCATTTGTTTTAGGTTTTTGCTCTGGAAAAGTTACTACTGCTGAGGCCAGCACGTGCGGCGCGTGGAAGACCAATCCCTGCATTCTCCTTGATGCTTGGGTAAGACAGCAATAGGCCTATTGGGCTCGGTGCAGCTCGGAAAATTTTTTGGAGGAGACCAACACGTCGTTGAGGAGCCCATACCAGCACACGGCCGTCCGGCAAGTAGGAAACTGCACTATGTGGGTGGTCGTAGAGGGCGCACTGTCGTTCCTGCGAATCGAGGGTTCGAAGCCATGCTAGATGACGTGCCTCTTTGGCCCGACATATGAATTCGGAGGTATAATCTTTAAGTTGAGCGTTGGTTTGCAAGTGGAAGAACGGCGTCAATCACGAGGTTGAGCTCGCCGTAGAATAGTAGGTAAAATGGCGAATCACAGGTTGTGTCGTGACGGGAGGAGTTGTAGGCAAATGTAACATAAGGAAGAACTGTGTCCCAATTGCGATGATCAGCCGAGATATACATCGACAGCATATCAGCAAGTGTCCGGTTGAAACGTTTTACCAGCCCGTTGATCTGTGTGTGGTAGGCAGTCATTTTTTTTTTTTTTGGTGGATGATGGCCTATAACTGTAGAATTTCGGCGACGAGTGGGGACACAAAAGGGCGCCCACGATCGGACGAAGTTCTTGATTTGCGCGGTGCTTGAGAATTGGGTCTTCTAAAATAAACCGCGCGTCTACCGCCGTGCCAGTCAAAAGCGGCCTTGTTATGGCATAGCGTGTTGCGCAATCAACGGCCACGGCGATCCAGCGGTTTCCCTTAGAGGAGGAAGAAAATAAACCCAGATGGTCTACTCCTACGCGGTCGAATGGGCAGACCGTGGGACGCAGGGGCTGCAGGGGACCAGCGGGCCTGGATTGTTGGGTCTTGTGGCACTGGCAGGAATCACGGGAGGAAACGTAACGCTTAATGCACCGGTATACCTGGGGCCAGCAGAAGCGATGTTTGACCTTGCGTAGGTCCAAATGACGCCAAATGACCGGCGGTTATGGCATTGTGCATTTCGTCTAGGACTGTACGTTGAAGGTGTTTGGGGATTAACAAAAGTAAAGATGGACCATCCTGCCGAAAATTTTGTCGGTAAAGAATGCTATTGTGAACTGTGTAAAGCCTAGAGGACGGTTGAGTCGAATCTGAAGTGACTTCATGAATGATGGTCTGTAGACTTGTGTATCGACGCCGCTCTTCCGCGATGTTCATAAAATGTGAAATGTGAAGTACGGAAAGGTCGGTGTCGTCGGCCGTTTGGTCAATAGATGTCGACAGGGTGTCCAGACAAGCAGTCGGCATCTTGGTGAAGTCTTACAAATTTGCATCTGACTTTAAAATCGTACACCTGAAAACGGAGAGTCCAGCATCCAAGTCGTCCGATGGGGTCTTTAACGAGGAAAGACAGCAGGGGGCGTGATGGTCCATAATAACGGAAAATTGTCTGCCAAGTAAGTAAGGACGAAATTTCGCAATGGACCACACAACAGCGAGACACTCCCGTTTGGTTATCGTATAGTTTGTTCGGCTGGGAAGGTGTTCGACTGACATAAGCTATTACATATTCCTCTCCAGATTGGTGCTGAGCTAGAAGAGCGCCAATTCCATGACCGCTGGCGTCCGTGCGCAATTCAGCAGGTGCAGAATTGTCAAAAAGTCATAAAACAAGATTAGATGTTAATGCGTCCCTCAAACGAAGTAAATGAAGCTTCTTGTTCCGGTTGCCAGGAGACGGTCTGGTTTTTCTAGAGGAGGTCTGTCAGGCGAAGAGCAATTCGAGCGAATTGGTGAATAAAGCGTCGAAAGTAGGAGCACAGCCCAAGAAAACATAAGACATCCTTTGGTGCTTGTGCTATCGTGTCCCGGACGTTTGTGTGCTCGGTGCTGGAAACCACTAACTCTCTAAACAACAGTTCTTTAAAGTGATTGCATTTTTAATTCCATATTTATACAACAGATTCAAATAATCGCAAACTATAGATTTGGTCCGCTTGAAGGTATCTATGTCGAAGTCCCCAACCAGACAAAATTGTTCCTTTGAGCGAAACTGCTTAAAGAAGCGATGCAACGATTATAGCACTTTGTGCAAATACGGCTTACATCGAATTTCTGACGTTAATGGCCTACGTAACACGCGTTCGTGTTTTTACCACACGCAATAGAAGTCGCAAAGAAAATGGAAAAAAAAACTAGCAGCGTTCACCCTCTCTGCCCGCCGCCAGGGGAGGGGGGGGGCATCTGTGGACGAGTGGTCTAGCGCACACGAGCTCGGAGCACTCGTGAGCAAAAGCTCGCGCTGCAGAGCCCGAGTATCCTGGGTTGCCCGTTTCGATCGGGATGAGCATCGTACTGGCGTGCGGTCGTGTATCGCTACTGCGTGATGCACGTTAAAGACTCCAGGCTAGCGGTTGTACTAACAATGGCTAAATTTCTCATTTACAGCTGGGAGACTCGTCACCCGTTGAGGCAGACCACGTTCTAGCCTGTATAAACATACACACAACCCAATTTTTTACGTCATTCAGTTTTGCGGAGAAAAGATTGAAAGAAAACACTCGCTTTGTCCTTGAAATTACACCGCCACAAATGAGTTTCTTGGTCAGTGGCGTTGCGTGCGAGTACACTTGGGTTCCACTAGCGCCAGTAAGCTCTCATACAGTAAAAAGAACATTCCAAGCGAAAATTGTTCCATCGGCCCCTTAAGTGCGTCTCCTTAACTCCGTACAGGAACGTTGAGTTTCCCGACAGAGGCCTCTATACTGCTAATAAAACCAATTAAAAACCCGAAGGGAAATATTAAGGCCACGGTCCCACTGAATGTGGCAGTTTAGGTACTTTTTGGCAGGTCATTACTCATCTCCTTTTAAACACTGTTTTGTGGGATTGATGTCATTCGAAAGGCAATGCAATCCTCTTTCATTTGATATTATGTATGTATTGGTTTATACTGTTCATGCGCATTTGAAGCGTTGCGAATATGATGGCGCGGACCCTCACTTGCTCCGCTGGTTCATGTTTTATGAACGATTCATTAAAGATAACACGGTTTCAATAGAGCAGTTTTGTTAAGATGATGTCGGAGCAGAATGTAACGGTATACTTTTTTGGTATTTGCACTACTTTGTTTTTTACAGCTCTCCAAATATTGCCCTAAAATTGACATTTTTCAGCACAAATATGTTTTTAATGACAAGCGCTAGGGCAATGAAATTAGCTACAGATGTAGTGCTTATAATTGGTAATATGCAGAAAAAAATTTAATGTTGTGTAAATTTTTTTGTTTAGATATTCTATATCAAACGTAGCACTTTTTTGTGCTTCGAGTCATGGTAATTCAAATGCCGCTGAGTAAGTAATTAAACTATGGTAAAATCTTTTATAACATTTAGAACTACAATAGTTGCCCAAGAGGTGGACGGTGGCTTTTTTTTATTTTCAAAGTCATAACGCTCCGGGAGCCCTTCAAACTTACCTGTTTTTGACGCACATCTTTTTGGACATCAAACAGATTTATTGGCATCTAATAACATTTATTGTATGGAATAGATATACATTGCGATGTATTAGATTTTCCCAATGATCTTGCTTTGGTTTCTTGATAGTTGTAGAGCTTAGCTAATTTTAAAAATAATTAAAAACTGTTTGGTTGTTTTGTTGCGCTACCTGGCGGATGGCAGACAAAACTGCTGATTTCCAAGTTCAAAAAATTTTCGAGGGCGGCGTTGGCGTCTGTATCATCATCAATCTCCGTGTCGTTTTACCTTCACATTTAGAAAATATATTTGAAGATTTACTATCGATAAATGAACGGTTTAGGTACTGGGTCAGGTTAATAAATCTAAGACAAATAATTACACAAGCGTAGCGTGATATAAAGTGTTCATTATTTGATATAATTGAAATCAATAAACGATAAAGACGAAGAGGGAAAGAATACACCCGAGTTCACTTCATGCCTAGAGTCACTAAATGAGCTGCGCTTAAATTATCGGCACTCCGTTCCCCGAAATTGTTTTGGGCGCCGCCATTTTGGGTCTTGTGCAGAGCAAACACAACTGCCGATCGTCATGATCCAAAAGTGCGACTTCCTCTGCATTAGATGCGGTGCTAGGAAGCTGATACAATATTGCTATGTTCTGTCGCGGGTTGTTTAAACATTCGTGGAGGACGGAAAAGCGTTTCCTGTGATTTTAGATAAAGCTTCAGATAACTGGCAACCATGATTTTAAGCCACAATATGGCCAAGTGTCGTTACTCTGAAGCGTAGCTAATTTACTGGCACTAGCGGGAACAATGAGGAAGAGGCAGGTGTCAAAAGGTAGTGGCTTGTGGAATCCACGGGGCTCACGTCATGGCCCCTCCAGGTATTACAAGCTTCTTGAACAAGGGCATGAATAGTGTCATTAAATAAGCTACGCTTCAGAGTAGCGACACTTGGCCATAATGTGGCTTAAAATCATGGTTGCCAGTTATTTGAAGCTGTATCTGAAATCACAAGAAACGCTTTTCCGTCCTCCACTTTAAACAGTTTGCGACAAAGCAAAGCAATATTACATGAGCTTCCTAACACCGAATCTAATGCTGAGGAAGTCGCAATTTTGAATCATGACGATCGGCAGTTGCGCCTGCTCTGCACAAGCACCCAAATGGCGGCGCCCACAACACTGTCGGGGAAGAGAGTGCCGATACTCTAAGCGCAGCTCATTTATTGGCCCTACTTCCCGCGAACCTCCTTTCCCCAGACTGAAACTGAAACTAAATATGAATAATACACCATTATTATAGCTTATTTCGTTTTAACCACCTACACATAATGAGAGGAGGAAGCGGCCGGGTAGGAGAAACGCGGGTTTTATGTGCGACTGTTCTAATCAACGTTAGTTCTAACCGTCTCAAAAGAAAGAACGCGCGAGCTTGCGCTGGTTAAAAAAAGACGGTCCAAAGAAAAGAGACGGCACGCTGTGTTCTTTGTGATTGTGCGTCTAATTGCAAATTGTTGTGTGTATGTTTATACAGCCGGAAGTAAGTCTGCCTTACTGGGCGTCTGGTGTCTCAGCTGTAGATGAGCAATTTAGCCAGTGCGGTACAACCGCAAACCTGGGGTCTTTAACGTGCACCACGCAGTAGTGATACACGACCGCACGCCGGTACGATGCTCTTCCAGATCGAAACGGGCAGGGGCGGGTTGGGTTCTGCAGCGCGAGCTTTCGCTCCAAGTGCTCCGAGCTGGTGTGCGATAGACCATGCACTTGGCTACCGATCCCCCCCCCCCCTTGTGCGTCTAATTTATATACAGGTATAAGTATTTGACGATCGACGATGGACGTCGATCGTCTCGAGGTAATGTAACGTAATAACATTATATAAATAATAAACTTGTTGAAGGACTGAACGACTCAATTTTTCAATTCTTGGATTGTAATATGGCGCTAGCCTATTGTACTTACTGTTGATGAAGAGCAATATGAGGTGACGAGATAATGATTAAATGATGAGGCTCTATAAGGACGCCGACATTAGTGGGTGTCGAACCACAACGTACAGTGCCAGACTTGTTTCAAGTATCGTGTACCGAAAGACCTTTCTTCACCCGCAACAGAATATGGTAGAATCAATGAGGATGCTGCTTTACAACTGTTCGTGGAACAGGAAAAATGCACTGTGCAGAAGTGCGGCTTATTCGTTAATATGAGGGACGGATTTCTAGCAGCATTCCCTGATTGACTACTTGGAAAAAATGGCCTTGTTGACGTAAAGTGTCCCCGTTCCAAAAGATTCTTGAAGCATACTTAAACCGCAAAGGAGTATGAGGCGAAAAATAAGAAAAAGGAGCCTGGTATGAAAGGTCCAAATCACCAGCATAGCTTCTACTATCAAATACAAGGGCAGTTACACAATACACAAAGAGAGTTTTGTGATTTAGTTATATTTACTCTCAAGGGCATTGATATCCAACGTATTCAGAGGGATGACACCCTCTGGTCAACCAGCATAGAGCCTTTTCTACTCAAGTTTTACATGGAACGCCCGACTTCCGCTCAAATTCCTCACGTAGACGAGCTCTCCGACCGAATAAACTGCCATTACTCCCGATCTGGGAATCTCTCGATCTTCGTTCGTAGGCCATAGTATCATGAGATCGAGGGGTGTGGCTCTTCGTCCGCCGAACATTGCTTCGGCGGGTGTTTTTACCGTGTATAGATTAGGCCTTCGCGTGCTGCTGGAACAAGAACCTGGCGATTCTTCACTGAACTGCTTCTTCCGTAAGCTTCAAGAGGGCTTCTTTTCGTTTCGCACACCATCTGTTCTGCTTGCCCGTTAGTTGCAGGATGGTATTGTGCACTAATGTGATGCCTGATGCCGGTTTTGTTTTTCTTCAAAAACTTGTTTATTTTATTTGAAGCAAGATTTGGCGCATTATCAGAGAAAAGTATTTTCGGTAGGGCAAAAGTAGGTAAAAGAGACCGTAGAACGACAATGACGTGTTCGGACGTCGTGGCAGGCATCGTGTAAACTTCCAGCCACTTAGAGTACGCATCGACCATGACTCCGCAGACGCGGATACGTTTTGGAACCCACCGACTGAATAGTGGATCGTTTTCAGTTACTGTTCATGATGGCGTTGGACTCAAGGAAGACTTCGAGTCTTTCCAGAAAGTTAGCCCAGGTGCCAGAACTTTTGTCGAAAGCGGTAAGTATTCGAAACGTCGACAACGTCGGTAGCCACGTGCTGTGCTTGACACTGGACACTTACCATTCGCTGAGAAGAAACTTGATTGTTCGTCTGCCACGAGTCGTCCGATATCAGGTCATCACCGCAACACCATCTCCCGACAGAACTGGTCTTCATTGTCCGCATGTCCATAGTTAGCAATCACGTGAACTTATAAATTCCCGATCGCTCATAACTTGCCGTCGCTAAACGCCGTTCATTCATAGCGTCTTCATTGCAAATAAACGTCTTCCTATTTCTTCTGATGGTTTTCATCATATTCCTCCTAAGCTGTACTTACAACATTATGTGTGTCGGTACTTCCGAAAATATTGCAACGGCGTTTGTTTTCTGGGAACTATAATGTAACAACCTTTACAACATCTTCCGGATCCCGTGAAACACAATATTTCCTGACGTTATTTTAGTCGTCATTAAAATGGTGAGGTAAGTATCGTAAATCGCGAAGCAGTTTACTTGACGTCCGCTTCCACTGGTGCCTTGGAAGATTGAGTCTACTGAACGTGCATTCATGCAGAAGAAGTTTTTATTGATAGAATATTGACACGTCAATCAACATTTGATTCCTTCTTGGTAAGATTTATTGCGAAAGCCCGTTACAACCGCCGAACCGCATCTCCCTATATCAGAGAACAATTTATACCGAGCCTGACATTCTCGCATACATCCGTTTGCTGGGCCACGCAAATTGAGCCAGCTGAGCACAGCTGGCAGCGGCGCGAGCAAGGCCACGAGGGGAACGTGATGGTGCTCGAGCCGTCCCACTGTGAACCAATGTTTCGGCCACCCCACGGGTGCGTGTCGCCATCTATTGGTTGAACTAACGCCTTGTTCAAGATGGCTGCCGTGGGACCGCAGCCTTAAGAGCAAGAGATTCCGCATGAACAAAAGACACACTTAGGCTGGTCATTAGCCATTTTTCCTTAACGTAGATTGTGATACCTCCACCTCTGCTTTTATCACGGATACGAACATTTTCAGTATACCTATATACTCGAAGCGAACTGGTTGAATTAAGGCTGCGGTCCCACGGCAGCCATCTTGAACAAGGTGTTAGTTCAACCAATAGATGGCGACACGCACCCGTGAGGTGGCCGAAACATATTGGTTCACGGTGGGATGGCTCGAGCACCATCACGTTCCCCTCATGGCCTTGCTCGCGCCGCTGCCAGCTGTGCTCAGCTGGCTCAATAGCGTGGCGTAGGGAGCCTCAATGTCCTTCTGTTTAGGGTGATGCCACCCTTTGTAGTACCCGATGCCGACAGCACGCGCTCACAGGGAAAATACAAAGAAATCGACGAAAAACAAATGTCGCCATAGCACAGTGAGCGCCACAGACGCGTGCAGAGACACGCTCTTTCACGCGCTTCTGAACAAAAAAGGAAAATAAAAGTGTGAGACAAAATGGCCGGATGACTCCACCCTAAGCAAAGCGCACATGAAAGCACCCTAAGCGTGGCCCAGCAAACGCATGTATGCGAGAATGTCAGGCTGGGTATAAATTGTTCTCTGATATAGGGATATGCGGTTCGGCGGTTGTCACGGGCTTTCGCAATAAATCTTACCAAGAAGGAATCAATTGTTGATTGACGTGTCAATATTCTTTCAATGAAAACTTCTTCTGCAGGAATGCACGCTCAGTAGACTCAATCTTCCAAGACACCAGTGGAAGCGGACGTCAAGTAAACTGCTTCGCGATTTACGGTACTTACCTCACCATTATAATGACGACCGAAAAGTGACATAACGAAATATTGTGTTTCACGGGATCCGGAAGATGTTGTAAAGGTTGTTACATTATAGTTCCCAGAAAACAAACGCCGTTGCAATATTTTCAGAAGTACCGACACATATAATGTTGTGAGTACAGCTTAGGAGGAGTATGATGAAAACCATCAGAATAAATAGGAAGACGTTTATTTGCAATGAAGACGCTATGAATGAACGGCGTTTAGCGACGGCAAGTTATGAGCGTATGGAAATTTATAAGTTCACGTGATTGCTAACTATGGACATGCGGACAATGACGACCTGTTTTGTCGGGAGATGGAGTAGCGGTGATGACCTGATATCGGACGACTCGTGGCAGACGAACAAGCAAGTTTCTTCTCAGCGAATGGTAAGCGTCCAGTGTCAAGCACAGCACGTGGCTACCGACGTTGTCGACGTTTCGAACACTTACCGCTTTCGACAAAAGTGCTGGCACCTGGGCTAACTTTGTGGAAAGAGTCGAAGGCTTCCTCGAGTCCAGCGCCATCATGAACTGTAACTGAAAACGATCCACTATTCAGTCTGTGGGTGGCGAAACGTATCCGCATCTGCGGAGTCATGGTCGATGCGTACTCTAAGTGGTTGGAAGTTTACACGATGCCTGCCACGACGTACAAACGCGTCATTGACGTTCTACGCTCTCTTTTCCCTACTTTTTGCCCTACCGAAAATACTTTTCTCAGATAACGCGCCAAATCTTGCTTCAAATAAAATAAACAAGTTTTTGAGATCCCCTACCCCCCCCCCCCCACCAAAAAAAAGAAAAAAACGGCATCAGGCATCACATTAGTGCACCATACCATCCTGCAACTAACGGGCAAGCAGAACAGATGGTGTGCGAAACGAAGAAAGCCCTCTTGAAGTTTACGGAAGAAGCAGTTCAGTGAAGAATCGCCAGGTTCTTGTTCCAGCAGCACGCGACGGTCTCATCTTACACGGTAAAAACACCCGCCGAAGCAATGTTCGGCGGACGAAGAGCCACAGCCCTCGATCTCATGATACTATGGCCATGAACGAAGATCGAGAGATTCCCAGATCGAGAGTAATGGCAGTTTATTCGGTCGGACAACTCGTCTACGTGAGGAATTTCAGCGGAAGTCGGGCCTTCCATGTAAAACTTGAGTAGAAAAGGCTCTATGTTGGTTGACAAGAAGGTGTCATCCCTCTGAATACGTTGGATATCAATGCCCTTGAGTGTAAATATAACGAAATCACAAAACTCTCTTTGTGTATTGTGTAACTCCCCTGGTATTTGGAAGTAGAAGCTATGGTGGTGATTTGGACCTTTCACACCAGGCTCCTTTTTCTTATTTTTCGCCTCATACTCCTTTGCGGTTTCAGTAGGCTTCAAGAATCTTTTGGAACGGGGACACTTTACGTCAACGAGGCCATTTGTTCCAAGTAGTCAATCAGGGAATGCTGCTAGAAATCCGTCCCTCATATTAACGAATAAGCCGCACTTCTGCACATTGCAGTTTTCCTGTTCCACGTACAGTTGTAAAGCAGCATCCTCATTGATTCTACCATATTCTGTTGCGGGTGAAGAAAGGTCTTTGGGTACACGATACTTGAAACAAGTCTGGCACTGTACGTTGTGGTTCGACACCCACTAATATCGTCGTCCTTATAGAGCCTCATCATCTAATCATTAATGCCTCGTCACCTCATATTGCTCTTCATCAACAGTAAGTACAATAGGCTACCGCCATATTACAATCCAAGAATTGAAAAATTGAGTCGTTCAATCCTTCAATATGTTTATTATTTATATAATGTTATTACGTTACATTACCTCGAGACGATCGACGTCCATCGTCGATCTTCAAATACTTATACCTGTATATAAATTAGACGCACAAGGGGGAGGGGGGGGGGGCGATCGGTGGCCGAGTGCATGGTCTATACTCCGTTTCACCTTATGTTGTACCGCAGCGAAGGCTAGAAGCGCGAGCTCATAGCGTTGGCAGCTGCCCTTGGTGCACGAGAGCTTGTGCCGCCGAGATATGCCCTAGAGCAAGGAGCTCGCGCTTGTAGCCTTTCGTGCGGTACAACACAAGGTGAAACAGAGTATAGCGCACACCAGCTCGGAGCACGTGGAGCGAAAGCTCGCGCTGCAGAACCCACGCCGCCCCTGCCCGTTTCGATCTGGAAGAGCATCATACCGGCGTGCGGTCGTGTATCACTACTGCGTGGTGCACGTTAAAGACCCCAGGTTAGCGGTTGTACCGCACTGGCTAAATTGCTCATCTACACCTGAGACACCAGACGCCCACTAAGGCAGACTAACTTCCGGCTGTATAAACATACACACAACAATTTGCAATTAGACGCACAATCACAAAGAACACAGCGTGCCGCCTCTTTTCTTTGGACCGTCTTTATTTTAACCAGCGCAAGCTCGCGCGTTCTCTCTTTTGAGATGGTTAGAACTAACGTTGATTAGAACAGTCGCACATAAAACCCGCGTTTCTCCTACCCGGCCGCTTCCTCCTCTCATTATGTGTAGGTGGTTAAAACTAAATAAGCTATAATAATGGTGTATTATTCATATTTAGTTTCAGTTTCAGTCGGGGAAAGGAGGTTCGCGGGAAGTAGGGCCAATAAATGAGCTGCGCTTAGAGTATCGGCACTCTCTTCCCCGACAGTGTTGTGGGCGCCGCCATTTTGGTGCTTGTGCAGAGCAGGCGCAACTGCCGATCGTCATGATTCAAAATTGCGACTTCCTCAGCATTAGATTCGGTGTTAGGAAGCTCATGTAATATTGCTTTGCTTTGTCGCAAACTGTTTAAAGTGGAGGACGGAAAAGCGTTTCTTGTGATTTCAGATACAGCTTCAAATAACTGGCAACCATGATTTTAAGCCACAATATGGCCAAGTGTCGCTACTCTGAAGCGTAGCTTATTTAATGACACTATTCATTGCCCTTGTTCAAGAAGCTTGTAATACCTGGAGGGGCCATGACGTGAGCCCCGTGGATTCCACAAGCCACTACCTTTTGACACCTGCCTCTTCCTCATTGTTCCCGCTAGTGCCAGTAAATTAGCTACGCTTCAGAGTAACGACACTTGGCCATATTGTGGCTTAAAATCATGGTTGCCAGTTATCTGAAGCTTTATCTAAAATCACAGGAAACGCTTTTCCGTCCTCCACGAATGTTTAAACAACCCGCGACAGAGCATAGCAATGTTGCATCAGCTTCCTAGCACCGCATCTAATGCAGAGGAAGTCGCACTTTTGGATCATGACGATCGGCAGTTGCGTTTGCTCTGCACAAGACTCAAAATGGCGGCGCCCAAAACAATTTTGGGAAACGGAGTGCCGATACTTTAAGAGCAGCTCATTTAGTGACTCTAGGCATGAAGTGAACTCGGGTGTATTCTTTCCCTCTTCGTCTTTATAGTTTATTGATTTCAATTATATCGAATAATGAACACTTTATATCACGCTACGCTTGTGTAATTATTTGTCTTAGATTTATTAACCTGACCCAGTACTTAAACCGTTCATTTATCGATAGTAAATCTTCAAATATATTTTCTAAATGTGAAGGTAAAACGACACGGAGATTGATGATGATACAGACGCCAACGCCGCCCTCGAAAATTTTTTGAACTTAGAAATCAGCAGTTTTGTCTGCCATCCGCCAGGTAGCGCAACAAAACACCCAAACAGTTTTTATTTGTTTTTAAAATTAGCTAAGCTCTACAACTATCAAGAAACCAAAGCAAGATCATTGGGAAAATCTAATACATCGCAATGTATATCTATTCCATACAATAAATGTTATTAGATGCCAATAAATCTGTTTGATGTCCAAAAAAGATGTGCGTCAAAAACAGGTAAGTTTGAAGGGCTCCCGGAGCGTTATGACTTTGAAAATAAAAAAGCCACCGTCCACCTCTTGGGCAACTATTGTAGTTCTAAATGTTATAAAAGATTTTACCATAGTTTAATTATTTACTCAGCGGCATTTGAATTACCATGACTCGAAGCACAAAAAAGTGCTACGTTTGATATAGAATATCTAAACAAAAAATTTTACACAACATTAAATTTTTTTTGCATATTACCAATTATAAGCACTACATCTGTAGCTAATTTTATTGCCCTAGTGCTTGTCATTAAAAACATATTTGTGCTGAAAATTGCCAATTTTAGGGCAATATTTGGAGGGATGAAAAAAACAAAGTAGTGCAAATACCAAAAAAGTGTATCGTTACATATCTGCTCCGACATCATCTTAACAAAACTGCTATATTGGAACCGTGTTATCTTTAATGGATCGTTCATAAAACATGAACCAGCGGAGCAAGTGAGGGTCCGCGCCATCATATTCGCAACGCTACAAATGCGCATGAACAGTATAAACCAATACATACATAATATCAAATGAAAGAAGATTGCATTGCCTTTCGAATGACATCAATCCCACAAAACAGTATTTAAAAGGAGATGAGTAATGACCTGCCAAAAAGTACCTAAACTGCCACATTCAGTGGGACCGTGGCAGGAAGGATGAATACGTCAACTGAGGATTGTAAGTTGCTAATGGAAACATGAAACTCGTCCTATTGTTTGCGAAGGCTTCTAAAGTTATCATGAATAACCGCTAGTGACACTGCCAACGCAAATCACCACATCTGCAAAAAAATGAATATCTAGATTTTAAGAACCACCCATCATTCTTTAAATAAACTTTTCCAAGTCCCCCACTGCGCAAATTCGCTAAATTCGCACTGAAGACAAAGAACTTCCATGTTACAACGGTGGCCGTACTGGTGTGAATCGTTCAGCTCTCCTTTGAGCCGAGAGATTTCCCTCGACTGTTCACCCATTGAAACCATGAGTTCCCGGACACTTCTCTTGCAGCTCTTTTACCGACCTCTGATGAGCCGTTGCAAGAGCCAGTGCCAAGTCATACTTCATTATTAAAATATGACGCCAAATCAATTTCTAAATCAGGGGCCCAACGTTTTGAAACCTGTTCGGCTTCTACTTCAGGGGCGACTATGGAGGAAAGGAGCCGCAATTTTCTTTTTTCCTCTATGGCGGAGGCGAATGCGCACGATCCCTTCTTCTTCCTCTTTGATCGTTTTTTGAAGACAGATGGTGGAGCCCGTTCACATACACAACTGACAGTGCGCCATGAGGCCTATTATTTTTTGGCGTGGTCCGATTGTGCCAAGATTTAAGGTAAGAGCCTCTGGCGAGGATTCGTTTTGATGTCCAGGATGCCCGTGTTTAAAAGTCGAATGTAGGTGCGTTGTTTTCCTACAGTGTTCAGCAACCTCGCTGCGCCTCTTGATCGAACAGACCGATCTCACTGAGCGTTCCACGCATGCGTGACTCCGCCATAACTGTAGTGCCCTCATACTTCGCTTCAGCTTGGGTCCAGACGCAGCCGATGCTACAAGCGCGATCTCCGGGCTTCCAGCGACCCTGGCAAGCACGCGCGCTCGTGCAGTACAGGCACTGTTCAGGGCCACACGCTCGTGCTTGTAGCCATCGGCTGCGTCTGGACCCAAGCTGAAACGAAGTATAGGAGGCGAGGCGCTGGTGCACGAGACAACTCGTGCCGCCTCGTGCTCTCCCTGAACGAGGTTGTCGCGCGTCAAGAAAGACTACAGATCCCGCGATGCATCGCAGAGTGCGGTTAGCAATGAAACTGGCTGTGAGATCGGTCTATTGCGTACATCACCCTTGTGTTGACGAATCCGTTCATGATAGTTCTTTGTTTCGCCGATGTACGAGGACGGGCACTCCGCGCAGGGTATCTCGTACACCACACCTTGCGCTTTCTCTTTGGGGGGCCGATCTTTTGGTCGTGGCATAAAGCGTCCAAGGGTTGAAATTGGCTTGTGGACCACCTGAATGCCCTCCTTTGCTAACACCCGTGCCAGAGTTTCACTTGTTCTCTTGATGTAGGGGACGCTGATGCGCGTGATTGGCCGGCGTTTCGTATCAACATGTGACTGGCGGTGTTTTCAACTTCGGTTTTGACGACGGGCAATGCGGTGTATGAAGCTGCCCTGGTATCCGTTCTTCTTGAGATCGCAAATGAGGTTTTTTTTCTGCTTTCGTCGGTCAGAATAAGTTGAGCAAAGGTTCTTTGCCACTGATAGGAATGTGTTAACGATGCTTAATGTTAACGATATTTTATGATACGTTCGGTGGTTGGATTCAAATTGCAAGACATCTTACTGTGTGCGTTGGTTTCCAGTAAACTGAGAACTGGAGATGATCTCCAAACATTGATGGGTCTCTTGGCGCACTGCCATCTGTGTATGTGAACGGGCTCCACCATATGTCTTCAAAAAACGATCGAAGAGGAAGAAGAAGGGATCGTGCGCATTCGCCTCCGCCATAGAGGAAAAAGAAGCTTGCGGCTCCTTTCCTCCATTGTCGCCCCTGAAGAAGAAGCCGAGCAGGTTTCGAAATGTTGGGCCCCTGATTTAGGGATTGGTTGGTCGTCATATTTTAATAACTATTTTCCCAACCAGACAGATTTCTGTCTAATGTTTACTTTCGAGTCATATTTCCTACTGAAGAAGTCGACGCCTAACTGAAGTCCTCCCAGAGTGTTGCGTAGCTCTTCCACAGCAGACTGAAGGGTCAAGCAACTGATTCATCTTCGCCGGAGGTGGAAAAAGGATTCAACACCACATTTTAACGAAAGAAGCTGCTGAAGTGCAACATTTATTAAAGCCAGTTGATTCCCAACAAAAGTGAGGCTAAGTGGCTCTTGCAGACTGCCATCAGCACCACTACAGCTCTCCCGAGAGAGTACCACCGCAAGCCCTTGCACAAGAGCGAGCATCGCCGGCGCGAAAAAGTGAGAAAACTCCAACTCTCTCTTCGGGCAGCACCCATTCTTGAAAAACGGCTCTCCGCGACAACAGAACATGTCTTACCAGGATGGTAACCCCTAATACCCTTGTTACACGGGCACACTTAACTGCAGTTACGCTAAGCCACAGTTAGCGCACAATACTGGCCGACAATATTCTGCGGCTATGCAGTCAAGGCTATGGGCGAATGTGCGCTTGAGCATCTTGAGCAGCCATCAATGCAGTGCACGCGCGTGCTTCACTCCTTCTGAAATAGCTGTCCGAGAGTGTTGGCGACTTGTACGATCAAGAGCGTCGCTGTGGTCGGCCTTCCACGATTGGCCAAATGCTGACTATGACGTCAGCAAAGGACTTCTCAATCACAGAATTAAGAGTAATTTAAGACCTTTGATCTTGACGGTGTGGGCAGTGTGGGTTTCAGAACGCAATGATTTCAAGCTTCGAGCATGTTCATTACAAACAGCATCCAGCTTGCTGCTCGCGAGGTAAATGTTTGCAAGGTTCGCCAGGTAATGACGTCACGAGAGGGAACCATAGGAGGGTGCCGCCAAAACATATCGCCGCTAATAGTACAGCAACTGGGGTGCCGCGTAACAGCAGTTAAAGCTGAGTTAACCGCGGTTAAGTGTGCCCGTGTAACAGGGGTATAAGATGCGATGGGCAGGTCAAGAAACTCCCATCGACGCGGAATGATTTATCGCACTTGATGCACTCCATGAGCAATGAAAATCAAAAGAGACTGATTAACATTTCTAGAGTCTGCTTCAGATAAACACCTAATTATTCAAAGTGCAGTCGGCGGCAAACAAACAGCGAAGTAGAAAAAAAGCGGAGTTTTTTCGTTTCACCTGTAGAAACTACACTGGTCAGATTCCGACAAAACTTCGCCACCGACTGCAGTATACAACTTGGACGAAGGCTTTTATGACCAGCGGAGCTCTGGTGAGGGATGTGGCGTCCTCCAATGGCAGGTCTTCGTCGAAGTGAAGCATGGTGAAGCTCGGTGATCACCGGGACACGTGCAGCGTCAACACTTTAAATTCCGGAATCTCAAGGAACGGGCCATGACTCTTCCGGTGGATCATAGAAGTTTTTGTGAAATTTACACTGGTTTAATCCCGACTAAACTTCGCCGCCGACTGCATAAACGCAACTTGGATGGCGGATTTTATGGCCAGCGGGGCTCTGCTGATGGATGTGGCGTCCTCCAATGGAAGACCCTCGTCGATATGAAGCATGGTGACGCTCGCAGGTTATTAGAGCACGTCTCGCGTCAGGACGTGAAATCTGCAGATCTCTGCGAATGGGCCATGACTCTTCCGGTGGATCGTTGAATTTCTTGTGTTCCTGTACAAAGCGCACTGTTCAGATCCTGACGAAAATTCGCCGCCGACTGCCAAATAATAATAATAACAATAATATTAATAGCAATGATCTTCATTTTCCACCAAATAATACAATGCGAGCGACTAAGTCCCTAGCCACTAATGTTGAGTAATCCAAGACAACTACTGGGGGAAGTTGAGCGCTTCATATGGCGAACATATGCCGACACGTTTGAGCCAAATAAACAGCTGGTATAGGCTTCGGGATGCAGAGTGCCTTGCTTGACAGGCCGCTGCTTTCTAAAGCCTCCTAAATATAAAAAACAATTCGTAGCGTTTTTTTTTTTTGTTTTTTTTTACGGTGACTTCAAAACGATTAGGGTTTGAGGACCTTGCAACGGCAAGACTCGAACCCTGCAGTCAAGGTAAAATTAAGCTGGCAGGCTGAACCAGCACCACCTACGATATTCAAGGCCTCCGAAGATGCTCCTCTTTCTCCATGAAACGCTCATCAAAGTCGAATAGCGCCAAGTGAGCAAACTGAACGCGAGCCCGATACCGAGCCTCCTTTTATTATTTATTTATTTATTTATTTCTTCTCTGCAGCGCCGGAGCATTACAGCAGAGGAGTGGGTTACATGATTCACATATATCATTATAAATTGGAAAGTCACATAACAGCACACATCAGCAATTTCCAACAACATCAATAAACATGAATAAACATGATTCACACCAGCACACAATAGCAATATTTCGAAAAAACCAATGATGTACTTAACACAGAAACCTACATTGCATTAATAAGGCTAATAAAAGAGTCACTGTTAGCTGATACAATATCAGACGGCAGTTCATTCCATTCCGATATAGTTCTCGGAAAAAAAGAAAACATCATATAGTTAGTTCGACATTTTATTTCGCGTATTTTTTTTACGTGGTCCCTCCTACTCGATATATAGTGGGGCATTTCTAGATAATTAGATTTGTCTATTCCAGTTAAATCATTGTTGATAGCGTAAATAAGTTTAAGTCTATTTTTCTTACGTCTTTTTTCTAGAGGCTCGATACCCATACAAACTTTCATTTGTGTCACACTCTCTGCTCGAGAATACTTATTCAGAATAAACCTCACAGCGCGATTTTGAATGCCTTCTATCTTATCTATGAGATATTTTTGGTGCGGGTCCCATACGGCACTTGCATATTCTAGATGTGGTCTAACTAGTGAGCGATACGCTGTTTCTTTCAAGATTTGTGGAGCAGAGCGAAGATTGCGGATGACTAAGCTAAGAACCCTGCCAGCCTTTTTCATGATCATATCTATGTGCTGATTGAACGAAAGGTTTTCTGAAAGAATGACACCAAGATATTTAATTTCAGACACTTTCCGCAACGAGTCTCGACCAATAGCATAAGCCGAATCAATATTATGTTTCTTTTTACTAAAAGCGACGTGAAAACATTTGCTTGTGTTTAACCCCAGTTCCCAGGTCCCGCACCATAAACTAACCCGGTTCAAATCCTCTTGCAAAGAAGAGACATCGTTAACGTTCCTTATTGTTCTGTAAATTACACAATCGTCCGCGAATAATCTGATATTAGAAGAGATGGAAGACGCTATATCATTAATGTAGATTAAAAATAAAAGTGGTCCCAGCACTGACCCTTGAGGTACCCCCGAAGTTACATCTACGTATTCTGATCTTTTACCCCCCAGGACGACGCACTGTTTCCTCCCACTCAGGTAGTCTTTTATCCACCGGAGCACATTACGGTCGATATTTAAAGCACTCATTTTGTGTAATAACAATTGATGCGAAACAGAATCAAACGCTTTGCGGAAATCCATAAAAATGGCATCCGTTTGCAGTCTGTTTTCAGCCGCACTAACTAAATCATGATAGAGCTCAATTAATTGGGTACTGCAGGAGACACCTCTACGAAAACCGTGTTGATTAGGGCAAAAAAAGTTATTATCTTCTAGGTGCATAATTATACTACTATAGACAATATGTTCAAATATCTTACATGATATACAGCTCAAGGAAATCGGCCTGTAATTGTCAACAATTGATTTTGGACCATTTTTATGAATTGGTACAACATACGTTTGTTTCCATTCTTTAGGGAGCAATCCGCTTTCAAGAGATTTACAAAAAATTACATAAAAGTATTGTGAAACTATACACGAGCAGGCTCTTAATACCTTGGGGGACATCTCGTCTGGACCGACGGCCTTGTCTTCTTTTAAAGAGTTTAAGCAATTTCTTATTCCCTCTAGCGTGATTATGACGGGAGGCATAGCATTTTCCACTCTATCTGTAAGAATCGGCAAATGTTCGTAGTCACCGTTTTTGAGAAATATTGACTGAAAATAATCATTGAAACAATTAGCTTTAGTTGTATTATCTGTTATGACTCTACCAGTATTTGTAATACTCGGAATGCCTGTTCTTTCTTTTCGTGTTTTTCTAAGGTAACTCCAAAAGGCTTTCGAATTTATGTTGATAGCCTTTGCCAGTCCAGAGAAATAATCCTCCTTGGCCGTACTTATGGTGCTCCTATAAACTATATCCAGCTCTTTTAGACGGTACTCAAGATTGGCAGTAGGATTTTTTTATACTTGGAATACATACGTGAGCGTTTTCTAACTACTTTTTTTACTTTATAATTCATCCAAGGTTTGTCGGGTTTTGGTTTGTCCTTTACATATTTACAAGGAATGTGCTTATCGACAAGCTTTGACAGCAGATTTCTGAAGTCAGTCCACAGTGAGTTGGCATCATAAGTCAATGATTTTGACATAAACATATTTAGTTCGTCCTCTAGTTCATTTATAATTTCATTGTAATTGGCCTTACCGTAGATGTACACTTTTTTAACATCGTGGCTGGCAGGGACTAATTGCGGCAGGATAAACTTAGCAGTAACTATGTGATGGTCGCTTATTCCCGGTAGGACACTCACACATCGAACCACATTTGGGTCATTGCATAGTATTAGATCTAGAATATTGGCACCTCTAGTAGCAGACGAGACATACTGCTTAAGGCCATACGTACTGATTACATCATTAAATGCCGAAGAAACGCCACCGGACGGTGTATTCCCGTCCCATTTTAAATCAGGCAAATTAAAATCCCCAGCCAATATAAAACGATCGTCAGGAAGTGTGGACAAGATAGAATCTAATGACCTGATAGCCTCAACGCTGGCTCCCGGAGGACGATAAAAGGAACCCAATGCCATCGTGCCCATTTCCGGAGTGCTTAATCTGCACCATACGGATTCTACGTCGTTACAATGAATATCAATCTCTACACTGTGGAACAATTCTTTGACCATGATAAATACCCCTCCTCCACGAGCATTTCTATCTTTCCTATAAACCCGATAATCACACGGAAATATTTCAGAGTCTTTGATTGAAGCGTCCAACCATGACTCAGTTGCGAAAACAATATCGGGATTAAAAATCTGCAAGAGCCCATTGAAGTCATCAATTTTATTTTTTATGCTTTGACAGTTAATCAGGAGGACGCCACACTCAGTCACGGTTTTCAATGCTGAAACAGGTCGTCATTGCTTATTTAATTTGATCACAGATTCTGTACTATCATCCCATCCATAGGCGTCACCATTTATGATTAGCTTATCATGCACAAGCGAAACCTTGTCCTGGCCGTTTTGTTTCCGTGCTTTGCCAACCGCCCATAGCCTACGACGAATTTCCCTGACACGAGGTGAAAAATCCCTCGAAACGCCGTAATTACTACCTTTAAGTTTCCTACCATTACTAAGAATTTTTTCTGTGTCCTTGTAGGATGCAAAATTTACAATAATCGGGCGGTTATAGTTAGGTCCATACTTCCCGATCCTATGGGCTCTCTGAACTTCCCCGAACGTTATCTGCAGTCTATCCTGGCAGAAGGCCCTAACCAGATTTTCGGATGCTTCCCAACTCTCGCGGGGCTCCCGATCTTCGATACCATAAAAGACAAGGTTTAGTCTTCGGCCACGATTTTCCAAGTCATCGAGTTTCCTAACCATATCGTCCGCATTCTCTGACAAGATACGTACCTGGTTATAAACTCGTGATGTGTCACGCTCTACATTTTCAAATGTTTGCATTTTAGATTCTAATGATTCAATCCTAGTTCCAAAGTCACTGATCAAACTATCCAACCTTGTTTGTCTTTTCTCGATGTCGTCAAGTTTGCTCAAAATAGCTGACTGACCCTTCTGTAGTTGCTGTAGTATGATAGCCATATCAGTGTCAGGGCCAGGATTTTCCTCGACATCGCCTGCTAGAATCAGCAAGCTTATAAAAAACACTTTCATAGACAGTAGTAAGTTTCGTGCTCTTTGTGGGAAAGGCAGCAGCAATAGAAATCTATCGTCACTACGGTAACAGGGAGCATTTGCCCTTACCTGTAGAAGACAGAAGTTTCCGATTACAGACATGTTGGCGCGATCGCTGCCGCCTTTCCCACTGAAGCCAGATCGGTCGAAAACGGTCCTTTTGTGCCGTTCATACAGGATGTCAGCTGACGTTCCCGAACGGAGGCGATACAGACTGTCATGCCGGAAGTGCTGAGTGGTCCAGCGATGATCAGGTTGTTGGTTACGGTCATCGGGAATTCCCCGGCGATCACCAGGCGTGTGCCGCAGTGATACCGTTTCGCCGAGTGTGACGTTTCCAAAATCGGCGATCCCAGAAAGCAGCAGCTGTAGAAGACAGAAGTTTCCGATTACAGACATGTTGGCGCGATCGCTGCCGCCTTTCCTCCCTGGAGTGCAGTAAAACTTTTATGCGACTGGTCACTGGCAAAATTTCATAAGAAATCAGTCGAACCTCTTGTGATTCAGCAGGAGTTTTTAGCATTGCCCTAGAAATATCAAGATTACCTACAATTTTATACCGATGATGCCAAAACCTCATCCTACGTAGGTTCTGCAGTATTTTCACCACAGTACAAGAAAGCAAGACGTATCAATAGCATTGCAAGTATTTTTACTGCTGAGCTTTATGGTATAATGATGGCCCTTGAACATATCTTAGAGAATTATGTGATGAAAGCTATTTTGTTTCGTTGACTCTCAGGGTACGCTGCTCTCGGTTTGCTCTCTTACCGACACAAAAAACTGGCTTACACAACAAGTGCTTGTAAAGATGCACCGCGCTCTCCTACTTGGACTCGATATTAAACTCTGCTGGGTACCGAGCCATGTAGGAATTATCGGTAATGAAGGGGCAGATAAGCTAGCCGCCTCTATCAAGGATAACATTAAAATATCCCTTGAATTGCCATATGAAGATTTTAAGCAAGCTTTCAGAAGAGCAATTAATAAGGTATGGCAGTAAGAATGGAATAGGGAAATTGACAATAAACTACACGTTATCAAACCTTGTTTGGAGGTGTGGGAGAGTTCTCATCACAAGACTCGTTTCCATGAAGTTTGGATGCCCCGATTGAGGATTGGCCACCCGCGCTTGACACATCTGCGTTTGCTTTGTGGCGAAGATGCTCCACAGTGTGAGCACTGCGGCAAAAGTAGTGACTGTATTACACATATTGTGTAATTGCAGGCACCTACATGAACAGCGACGGGCATGTTTTTCAGGACTTTTTAGATTTCATCTCCCGTTTCACACTGCCTTCCTTCTCGGTGATCAACCTCTAGTCCCTTTTCGGCGCGTTTTAGAATTTCTTAAAGTAACTGGCAGTGGCTACATACACCGGTTGTAACTTTTATTCATAAAATATATCACTCCCATTGTAGAGATTTTGAAATGTTGTAGATTACGGTCCGGTGTAATCTTAAAATTCATAGACATAGTAATTTTTATACCCAGTACTCATGTTTATGTGATACACGACTCATGTTCATAGTCTTATTAGATCACCAGCTACTATAGCTCTGTTTCTTTAGACCTTGTTTCTGCAATAGTTTATACCCTTGGCCACGTACCATTTGAGACGTTGAGAGTTAATATAGCTTTAGGGACCCGTAAAATAGGCAAGAAACCAGGTAAGCGTGTTCACCTTCATACTGCCCGCGGGTGTATTTTTTGCTATTAGTATGTTATTTTTTTCTACGACGTCAACACTTTCGAACTTGAGCAGTTCGTAGGAGCCCCATGATGCGGCTTCAAACTTCCTCTGCCGAGTGTCACGTCAGCATCAAGGTACGATCGTAAAAGATCTGTCCTGAAGCTCTTACCAACGACGCGAAACAACAGCACAGATCCAAAGCTTCGATGAACACGCGCGTCCGCTCCCAGTATGAGCAGGTATTCGCGTGTCTCTCGCGGACGCTCTCGTAGTTCAAACGTATATCCTTGGACTTCGGGTTGCTCCTGGATCCCCGAGGTGGCGAAAAACGTCACGGCGATTTCTTTCCGTGTACCCCCGTTTGCAAACGAGCGGCTCGGGTCGTCTCCTTTAAGAACGATGAGAGTTGTGTTGAATTTGTAGCGATCGAGTATACAGCAGTCGTCGAAGGCTGTTACCTTGGCCTCGGCATTCGGGTCCGTTTAAATTGTGGTAGCATCCACATTTCACTGCACGGACACGATCACTAGACAAGCGTTTGCAGGAAGGCCACCAGCGTTTCTTGTTATTAAAATCCGCGTGCTCCGAAACATGCCGAGCTATCCGACTGGTTGTTCGTGTTGCCGAAGACGCTGCTCCATTAGCAACAGCACAATCTCGCAAGGATGGGGAGCTTGAGGGACTCCGGAAGTTTTTTTTCCAGTAAGAGAACGTTGCTTTCCTACTCTAACTTAAGAACGCGTACGTGTACACCAATTTCTCTACTTTTTACGATGTGTGTAAATTACGAACTTCTTAGCTACGTCATCGTAGCCTATAAGATCTCTGCAAATCTGGCCTTAGATGTCCAAACTAGAACAGCTTTGGGGAGCATAGCATTTCGCTTCCCGTGTGTTTCAGAAAGCCGTCAAAGTGGCGAAAATGTTTATTTTGATAAATTTACTTACCTCTGATGCTACTACAATAATCTCCGATCCTTTAGTAAGGTCCCGATCCACATTGTCAGTCCCTGTGTAACTCTCAGGGTCACTGAAGGAGAGGAAGTAAGGAAGGAAGCAAACAACTCGGAAAAAACAAGGGAGCATAAAAGCAAAACAAACACCATAGCTTTAATTTTACTATGAAAATAATGTTGCACTTACATGGTTAGGACCTTTCTGTGGCGAAGGCACAATCAAGAAACGTTTCGGGCCTGGCAGACCCTTCGTCAGTGAAACTATAACAACTTTCTTTATATGTACAATTTTACCAAATACAATAACGACCCCTGAGAAGCTTAAGGGACGTTTCTGTCTGACGATCGGCAGTTTGCGATATCAAGAAGCGCCGCAGCTTGGATATGCTCTATAAAAAGTTTATATTCGGAAACGCAGATTCACTGAATAAAATTGCAGATACATAAAGTATAGACAACAAAAAAACATTAACGAAAAATGGTCATCACTTATAAATATTAGGAGAAACCAAAAGGCGTCATGAAACCTTATTTTTTTCACAGTGTTTTAGTTTATTCTTAAGATCAGTATCCATATTGTCATGCTGCGTCCATGACGGTGAAGGAACGCTTATCAGTAAATCTTGAAGATTTGTGTTTCCACTCATCCGAGTGTGAAAGAGTTAACACCAATATTCCATATTTGCTAAGAGGCCTTCCTCCTGGGTCATGTGCGCGGCATTATCATGTAAAACAAGAGGCCCGACGAACTGTTCAAGACATGTTGTGTAAAAACACGTTGGCCTAGTTTGATCATACCTTTTTTTAGATTTGAGACCTATCAAATCGAAGCGTTTCCCACTGGTCCATGTCAAATCGTGTTGCATTTTAAATTTTATATCCAACCCTCCAGCTAGACAAAATATTATTCCTTATCCCCAAATTTCAAATTTTCTAATTAATTAGGCACGCCAATTCTCAAAAAAGAAAAGAAAAGACGCCGTTTTTAATATTCAGTGTGATTCAGTCATCTCCCCTTGCCAGTATCCAAATCAGACTACATGGCTCTGCGGACGTCCTAATTATGTCCTGGCGTTCTATGGGTGTATATTCGTATTTTAATACATCTGTTACGCCTGGAAACGGCACTTTTGTAAGTACGTTTTATTGAAGTTATTTGTAGTGAGCAAAACACAGACCATCCTGAAAGTTGTAATTTTAATATCTCCAGCGACCTGAATCTTTTTTTCTTAAATGATTTCTTGGTTAGATCCCTTTGTGTTCGGATGTGCCTCACCGTGCCAACTAATTTTGTCAATGTACTCTGCAAGTTTCGACGGGGGAGCAATCTCTTCTGTAGCAGACAGCATTATTAATAAAACCAAATATTTGAAAACACTGCAGTTGATTCATAGCTTATCTTACCTAATTTCTTTTTGAGTCGCTTGAGCTACGGACGATATTTTGTTTGGTTTCCTTCCTTGCATCTGTATCGTGCATCTTTGGTGCATGAGCAGGAATTATTGGTTCAGAAGTGCTTCGAATATGTTTTATATTGCCTATATATGCCCATTTGAAGTACTGTGCCTCTAAGTTACCTCCTCCTGACTAGGAAAACATTTTTTTATATAAAGCCGCTTTTGAGTTAAATTTTGTTTTTTGATACACAATTCATGAATATGGGGTGCTTTAAATATATATCCAAAGACAATTCATTCGTTACACTAATTCATGCTGGAAATATAATGGCAAGTCATAATCATGCTAGGAGAGGTTAAATAAGAAATAAAAACCAGCACATAATACAGTGTGCTTAATTTGAACTCAAATATATTTTTTGAAAACAATTAGTGAAAGGATTTGTACGTGTTCGTTCCTTATACTAGGCTCGCGCGCGCCATTAGATTTTTTTTCTTTTTAAGTAAAGAGAGCATGCATCGTCCGAGAAAAGATTGTTTCCCAGTGAATGTTTATTATCTCGAAAAGCTCTTAGAAATTGTCTAAATCAACCGGCAATGGGATCTTCACATCTCGATTTACTTTAAATTATTCCGGAGTTTATGTTGTTAAAAATAAAATACCTGAAATTGTAATTTTTTTATATGTACTTTGTTCTCGTATAGAAATTGTGTAAAGAACTGACCGTGTTTTTTACGTATTGAATAATGAGTTTTTTGTATCATTACTGTGCGTTTAAATGACACTGCAATGGATTTTTTTTTTCTGAAGGGCGTAGAAATGTAACACGTATATTCATAAATGTTACGACGAAAAATATCCATTTCTAGGAATATTTACGCCGCTAGACGGAATTTAGGCGGATAAGGTGGACGTCGCAGCCCGCTACAGGCCCACCCTGTTCATACAAGGTGCTTAAATCTCATAATACTAATAATAAGCTTTATTTACCGTATAAGTAAGGTGGGAGTTAAGCGGAAAAGCTGTTCAAGCAGCTTGACGTGTCCTCACTCGCGTTGCAGACAGACAGCAGCGGCAGAGACTACATATACAATAAATTATAATATACTTTAACTACGCTTGCAAATTGCTACTACGTAAAAAGTAATTCATTACAATTACAAATTGATTTTCAATCAATCAATCAATCAATGTTTATTTTCCCTTGTGCTAACCAACAGCTCGAAAGCCTGCGGGGTGAGCACACACACTTGAAATACACACAAATACAGAGTTAACAAAATAAAGAGTTGTGAAAAAACATGCAAGCACACAAACATGTATATATGCCAATTAAGAACACATGAATCAAAATGATCGTTCTCCAAAAGACAGGTTTCTACTAAAAATATCGACGCCAGTAAATTGCGTGTTTAAAACATGTTGGATACGCGAAACCGGTGATGCGTTTCAGAATGAGGTCTGGGTAAAATACTCTTGGATTTCTAGAGTTCGTTTTAAGTGGAATGCGAAAGTGAACACAGGTGAGGAGAGTAGGGCTGTCTATTGCATTATGAATTAGCCTATGTAAAACCTGAATATCCCGAATAGACCTTCTTTTACATAAGGTGCCCAATGTTAATTTTGCTAAAATCGAATTATATTCATAAAAACACTTTCTTCCAAAATATCTGTCGTAAATGATGCGCACAAATCGCTTTTGGACATGTTCTATACTTTCACTTGCTGTTATAGATATGCAGTTCCACACTACAGATGCAAATTCTAGTTTCGAACGCACATGGGTGCTGCATAATCTCAAAAGACAGTGATGAGTGATAAATGATCTAGTTAAGCGAGACATTATTCCTAGTGTGCGTAAAGACTGGCTAATAATGGAAGTTTACATGAGAAAGGAAAAAAAGTGGTCGTTCACAAGAACACCGAGGTCTCGCATCTGCGTGCGGTCCGACAGATCGTTTCCATTTTCCAGAACATACACATATGATAAATTGTTACGCTTTCTCGACAGCGACATGACTTTTGTTTTGCGTGGATTTAAGAAAAGATTGTTAGAGTTGCATCATTCTACCACTGAACGAAGATCGTCCTGCAGCAAAGTACAGTCAGTGATTGAGGTGACCTCCCAAAACAACTTCACGTCATCTGTGAACATAAGTAATTGAGAGTGTTTTACGGACGACCCCAAATCATTTATAAAAATGAGAAACAACAAAAAGATCCAAGGTTTGAGCCCTGAGGAACTCCTGACATAGAAATGAATGGACGAGACAAGAAGCCAGATACCCTTACACAGTTCTCCATTTTATGAAGATAACTCCTAAACCAGGTATTATACTCAGGACTGAGGCCATAGTCCCTGAGTTTCAGCAATAACAACTCATGATTGACCTTATCAAAGGCTTTGGACATATACAGATATATTGTGTCTACTTGGCCCCGACACTGAATAATTGGAAAAGCAAAATTTAAACAAGTGCACAGATTTGTCTCCACGGATCTGCCTTTGACGAAACCGTGCTGTACAAGAACAAACTTTCTTTTAAAGTAACTATACAAACGATTGTACACCAGCTTCTCAAAAGTATTTGAAAATGCATTGCGAAGGGAAACAGGACGATAATTACTAACATCACAAGAATTACCTGACTTGAAAATCGGGACGACTATCGAATATTTCCATTTATCTGGAAAGATACCACTCTGTATAGATAAGTTCAACACTTTTTCAAGAACAGGAGCAAAACTTTCGCCACATCCTTTTACAACGAAGTTGGGAATACGATCTGAACCTGTGGACAGTTTAGAATTCAGCTTTCCAATAGCTAAAAGCACTTCGTCAACTGTATATCTAGTAAAGGGTAAATAGTCATCAAAAGTGGTATTAAATGTAGCGGGTATAGGGGTGTTGACATTGGAAAAGCATGAACTGAAATGATGCGAAAACAACTCACAAACAGATTTTGGGACGTTTCGATAACTGACCCGTTGCTCAGCGTTATATTGTTAGAGTCCTTCGTGGTGTGCTTTTTCATAGCGCCAGGATTCTTCTGGTCCCTTGTTCAGGTTACGCTCCATCTACCTGCGGTAGTGATATTGGTCGCTAGCAAGAAGCTCTTTTGTTAGTTCACGACAGATGCTAAATTTTTTATACCATAAGCCGAGCCTCGCTTTTCTTATATAATCTGTGGTAATGTAATTTTAATCTGAAGTAATATCGTAATCTTTCGAAAACCACTTAGGGTACTTCTCTGGACAGTTGGTGCACTGGGGAACACAAAGTTCATGGCATTATTGACTACCGCTGTGAAACTATTCACCATGGAATCTACGTCAGAGCGTTGTAAGACATCAGTCCAATCATATTGTTTGAAATATTTGTATAAACTAAAGTAATCGCCAGCGCCGTACGCGTACGGTGATGTACCAGACGAAACCCTTGACCTTAGAAACATAGAAAACGAAACCGTAAGGAGAGGATGATAATCATCAGGGGTGACCAGCGGATCGTCTATATGAGCCACTTTTGAAGTAGGAATGTTAGATAAAACCAGATCAAGAACGTTACGGGAGCAGTTCGCGAACATGTTGTGTTGCGTAAAATTGTTAAAATCTATGAAGTTAAACAAACAAGACGCTTTTTGACGTGTGCAGGAGCTTTCACTGTTCATAAAACCATTAATCCAGTGCACTTTAGGTAGATTAAAATTCCCATATAGTTGCACGCAATATTTAGTGACGTCTATTTCATTGTCAAGAAAATTAAAGTGGCTTACAAATAGAGCCGCATCTGAAGCGGGAGGGAATTAATATGCTTCCTATTGGAAGGTTGAACCTGTCACCAGACGGTATCTCGACCCAGACGGATTCTTGATAGGTTTCCAAATCATTTCGCCTATGTGCATTCAGTGATTGTTTGCAAGCTATCAATACACCACCTCCATATTTTATCCCGGAAGTATAATCCCGATCTCTACGAAACACAGTAAAGGAAGGTGTAAAATATTC